>CASHTH010003830.1:0-36518 GCA_030341885.1 Geodia barretti | reverse complement strand
TCGCGGCCGAACGCCGGCCTGGTATATCACTTCTTATGGAGTTGTTTGACGATCCACCACCGAGGGGCCTTGCTATCACTCGCCCGCGCCGCCGCGCCGCTCACACACGACAGGACCACTCACCCGCCGGTAGAGGGCGTATGATAAGTAGGTGTGAAGAGAGAGAGGAAACGCGATATTATAAGAAGAGGGTTTTACTTTTTCGTTTTAGCGTTCCGGGTCTAGGCTGGTCGGGTGCGGGGGTGTCCTCGCCATCGCCTTCGGCAGCAGAATCCTAGTCGTGTTTTCCACCTGGGCCTCGGTCGTGTGCCAGATGGCAAGGTGCCCAGGACACCATCCCGACATTTCGAACACTCGACGGCCTCTCTGCCCCGTCCTGCGCGACGGTTTCGCGCGCGATCGCCCGCACGAAGTCGGCGCCTCGAAGGCATCGGCTGGATTCTGTGGAGTTGGAGCGGCGTCGACCACGGCCAGCCATCTGCAGGTCCGCGCCGGCGACGAGCCGGATCGGCTGTCGCGCCGTGTAGTTCGTTTCGGCGCGGCCAGGGACTCAGATCATTACTAGACTGGGAGTTCGTCGGCCGGACTCATCAGACTGACCGGGGAGTTTTCGTCTCCCGGGCCATCGTCGGTCCGCGAGCGCGCGGTCACTCGTGTTTCCTAAGATGCTTGGGGAGCGCGATCTGTGTAGCGGCGGTCGCGAGCTGGTGCGCGACACCTACCGGTTCTAGTAGTGTTGACATTCTGTCATTCTGACGTAGCAGAGCGGAGTGAAGAATCTAAAATCATCGCGCAAGCACAAACTTTTAGATTCCACGCTTCACTCGCAATGACAAGGAAAAGCGGAATAACGTGAACTGTCCACACTACCTAATCCACTTGTTGAAGCCTGGGTCGGCGCTCGAGATGTATCTGCTCTCTCAGTTCTGCCTCGGGAGCTGACGGAGACTCCACGACAACCGAGTGAGTGGCTGCTTGAACGCATCTATGAGGCGATTACAACAATAGCCATCACTGAGATTGGGACGCATCGAGAAGACGCCTGTGAATCGTTGCACCTCCTCGATTACCTGAGAGAGGATTCATGAGAAGGTCGATAGAGAGTGGAGCGCGGCGAAATATCGTCAGCTGCACATTCGCTGCAGCCTGTCGGAAGGAGTTTCTAGTGCAGGGTCCCCTGAAGCTGAACAACGCGCCGGTGGCTCTGGTCTTGTCGCGTCCATAGGGACTCTGATCCTACTCGGCACTTGCTTGGTTAGAGTCGTTGGATGGCATAGGTGTATCAGCGCTGACCATAATAACCGTTGCAATCGAGTATCTTACTTACGAAGCTGAGAGGCGAATCGAATATCACCAACCACCAGCCACAGCTCGAAGACGGTGCGAGCTTCAGTACAACGTCGGCCACCAACGATGCATGGTAGCAGCACCGTCTTCGAGATCTGTCGCTAGCGGCGTGAGACGGATCCTTTGATTGCCGTGGTCGGAAGGTTCCAGTAGCTGGCAGGCACTGAGTGGACAGTAGTGTACCAGCGAGGAGGTACTGTGTAGGAGTTGTTGAAGCTCTCCACACCACTGATGACCCTGCCCCGCGGCATTTTGGTGGCGACATGTCAGGGGATCAAGGAGCGCCAGTGGTGTCCTCCGTGGTCCGCAGCCAACCGCTGCCAGTCCACCTGGAGGAATTGGGTCCAGCCAAAGTCAACCTACGACGGCGGCTACAGGAGGCTCGGAGCTCGTCTCTCGCATTGGCGTCAACAGGTGCGTCTCCATTCGATCTGTGAACAGGAGCCGAGGCCCAAAGTCCCGTCGGCCAGCTCAACCACTGGGTGGGCTTCGGTGCTGACGTTGGGCCGGCCCTAGCCTTCACCAACGCCATAAGCGGTGTGTGCAGATAGTGTCTCCATCGGCGGCCATCTCAGACCCCGACTCTTTCTGGAACCGCTTGAGCCGCCTGCGGGAGTTGTCGGGGAAGACGCAGGTTCTCTCTGCTGTGGTGCGATGCGTCACGCTGTCGAGGGCATGGCACAGGGCTCCAGAGACACAGCCGTATGCCCTCGTACTCATGCGGGCACAGGGATCGCCATTCTGCATCGTCATGCGCCGCGGAGAGCGGTCCAGGCCGGCCGGACGCGTCCTGCCTATCCGCGTTCCTACGGCCTTGGCCTGCTTCTTCTTGCTCCCCGCTACTGGCCGGGCCCGTTGACGGTGAGCTCAGCCCGCCGACAGCTTCCTATCGTCCGCCGTGCAGATGGCGCCCTGGGCGGAGTCAGTCGGTGGTGGCGTTCAGGGACTAGGCCACGTCGGGCTGGAGCCATGGTGTGATCGTAATCTCCAGCGGACGTTCTTGCCGGGCTCCAGCCAGCGCACACTAGGTCACCCGCGCCCCGGTCATCGGTGTGAACGCATGGTCGGCCGCCAGGCAGAGTGGTCACAGTCGCTCAATCGGTAGCTCCGCTCCTCGCTGAACGCAGCTACGAATGGTAACGTGGAGCTCCCGTCATTGGACGACGGCACGTGCGTGGGCGCTGGCCGTCAACGGCGGTCTAAGCGACTGCCCAGCGCCGCCGACCGAGCTCGTTTTCGGCGCTGGTGAGCTCTTCGTCGGTTGCCCGCGTCCGTCGTCGGTGAGGTCACCCTCACCCGTTGATGGCCTTGCCCCTCGTCGGCGGCAACAAGGGTGTAGGTGGAAGCTGTGCCGCCGCGTCCGTTTATGCTCGGCGTCTGTCGGTAACCACTGGTCGCGAAGGCAGCGTTGACTCAGGCCGTCGTCGTCGATATGCCGGTGGTGTGCGGCGGTGAGGGCCTCCCCCACCTGGGCGGCGCCGGTGATGTCGGAGCGCCCGTGGCTGAGTGTTTGAGACGAGGAGCCGCCGCCGACCGCTATTCTGTGTCAAACGGGCTGGTCAGCATCCTCGTGCTGTTGCCCGCGTCGTCTGTGAAGTCACCCCTCACCTTGATGGCCTTGCCCTCGTCGGCAGCACAAGTGTAGGTGAAAGGAGCGTTGTCGCGTTGATCTCGGCGTCGGCGGCGAACCACTGATAGGCGAGGCACAGCTGGTTGTCTAGGCCTGTCGTCGTCGGATATGCCCGGTGGTGTCGGCGGTGAGGGTCTCCCCACCTGGCGGCGAAAAACCTGAAGTATGTCAAAATCGTGGAGCGCCCGTGGCCGGGTGTTCGCGTCCCGCCGGAACGACCAGCAGAGCACCGGACAGCTGCCCGCCGTCCTCCGTGCAGATGGCGCCCGGGCGGAGGCATGTCGGGGTGGTGGCTTCAGGTACTATGGGCCACGTTGTGCAACTGGATCCGGGGTGACGTGATCTCCCAGCGGACGTTGCTGGTCGCGGCTCCAAGCCGGCGCAAACATAGGTCGCCGAGCCCCCGTGACGGTGAACGCATGGTGCGCACCGTCGTTTAGCTGATGCCACGGCGTGGTAGCCTCGCTAAACTGCAGCTCGAAGTGACGTCGTCCTGCCCGTTGTGGGACGACGGCGCGTCGTGGGCCCTGGCCGTCAGCGGGCCGAGCCGTGTCGTTCGTGAACGCGACTGCCCGCTGAAGGAGGCCGCCTTCCTGCTGCCCCGATTGTCCCGACATGAAATCCGAGCCAGTCCGGCACGTGTAGTCGCGCCTACAACGACAGACCATTCTACCCAGCGATAGTCCCACTCGCAAGGCCAAAAAGAGAGAAAAATAGAGCGATAGTAGAAGTTCTAATAGAGGGGAACAGGAACCGACATCAGCATTGGATTCGCGCACTTCAACACCGACGGCGATGAGCGACCGGATGACCCGTTCACGTTCACTTGCGTCGACGCGGTCTGCCGCAGCGTGACGCCCGTGTCCAGAACCCTCGTTGTATGGGTAAGTCAGCGTCCAGATGGTCGCCGTCCACGTCGACTGGTAGCTGCAGGCCCGACGGCCGTCCACCACGAGTGGGCGCGCGGTCAGCGTCGCCTCTGTTTGCCCCCGTCGTCGGTTTTGAAGGCGACCCTCAACCGATGGCCTTGCCCACGTCTCCGGACCTACGGTGTAGGTGGTGCGGTGGCTCTGGCGATATCCGCGTTCTTTTTCCGCCAGCCACTGGTATTGGATACAACGTTTCTCCGAGGGCGTCGCTCCTCATGTCCGTGGTGTCGGCCGACAGCGTCTGCCCGACCTCCGGGATTCCGTCGATGCGCGGCCCGCCTTCGGCCGGGGTGTTCTCCACAGCTTGCTGCTGCACCTGTAGGCTACATGTATCGGCCGGGGCCTCCGGTTCATGGCAGTAAAGCGATACCGGGGGCGACCACCAAGTGCCCCAGGTTGAGCCGAACCGACCCCGTACACTGAGTGAGAGAGCGCCAGCCCCTTCGAAGTTCACTGTGCCGTTCATCGAAAAGTAAGGTCCATCGGGAGTGCCGGACGACTCATCGAAGCTGTAACTGACCTCGCCCGCGCCGTGTCGTCTGGTGTTGATGTGCACAGCCCATTCATCCGCTCTCCTGTTGCCATCCGGGCCGGTCCAGAAGGCCCTGAAACCCTCGGAGCCGGTGCAGGACTCCCTCTGCAGCACGTTGGTTTGGTCGGCATCGGGGTCCAACCAATAGATACTAAGCCGGCCCAATTCGAACGCTTCATCGCCTTCCGGTCCGGGCGGCACTGCGTACGGCGCCTGCGGCGTCCCCTTGACGGAAGCCCACGCGCCCGTTCCCATCCGGTTCACCGCCGCCACCTGCACCTCGTAGGCGCGCCGGTTCGTCAGCCCCGTAATGTCCTCCTTCCGAACGCTGCTGCGACGTTGACGCGGGATACATTCCGCCACGAGCGATGCGCCTCACTGCGGTAGCGCAGGAAGAGGGTAAGCGCAGCGCACAGGTAGTGAAGTGCGACGCGCGCGCGTCTTCGACGTCTCGCGGGTATTTCCCACTCACATCAAAGGCTTTGGTCCTCCCCGTATGCAGTCAGACTGGTGGGCGCCAGCCGGGCACGGTGGGCGTGCCTTCTGGCGTGGTGGCGATGTCGCGAGGCGCGACTGTACGCCCCGTCGGCGCTGTCAGGCCCCTCGCTCACCCGGCTTGGCAGCGCCTCCGAGGCGAGCAGCACGCACTACGCAGTCCTCGTCCATGTCGTCCTGGGTCGCCATAGAATGGTGAACGACGTCAACGTTTCTCCTGCGTTGAACGTCACGCTCAACGGCACGGAGTAGTCGGCGGAGGTCGCGTCGCCCTGGCCCGTCGCCTTGAGGGGACTGACCACCGTGCGCTCAGGGTCGACTCTCAGGGTGACCCTCACCGACTCGTGTCGCCCTCACAGACTGTGTAGGCGTCCCCGCCCCTAACGACAACCGGCACCTGCAGGTCCCGTCACTGCGGTGTCCACCACTGTCGGGTCGGTCGTCGTCGGTGACCGTCACCGGCAGGTCGGCGGTTATGCCGGCGTAGTCGCCGCCTGAGGCGGTGTGCGTCAGCGTGGCGGTGTCGTTGGCCCCGTCGTTGTCCTGGCCCGCCTCGACCGTCACCGCCTGCGCAACGTCCCACGTGTGTCGCACACGTAGAAGGTCCGCATGTTGGCTGCTCAGTGCGTGGTTCGCCCGCCGAGGCTGAGGTCAAGTGCCGTACGTGTCCTGAGATAGTGACAATGACGGATGTCGGAGGGCTGGCTGGGTGCCAGGACACACCGTGTAGCATCGACCCCGCGGCGTCTCCCTCCGTAAGGTGAGTCCGTCTCGCATGAGTCACGATGTCCGCCGCGTCGTCGTCGGTGATGCTGACCGGCAGGTCCTTGGTGACGTTGAAGTAGTCGCTGCCTGAGGCGGTGTGCGTCAGCGTGCGGTGTCGTTGGCGCCGTCGTTGTCCTGGCCCGCCTCGACCGTCACCGTCTGCGCAACGTCCCAGTTGTCCACCGTGAAGGTCAGGCTCGTCTTGTCCAGGCTCAGGTCCGTGCCGTCGTGTCCTGAGATAGTGACGATGACGGTGGCGGAGGGCTGTGTGGCGAGCTTGACGGTGTAGCTAGTCCCCGCGGCGTCTCCCTCCGTCACGGTGACGTCCGTCTCGCTGAGCACGATGGCCGCTGTGTCGTCGTCGGTGACCGTCACCGGCAGGTCCTTGGTGACGTTGGCGTAGTCGCCGCCCGAGGCGGTGTGCGTCAGCGTCGCGGCGTCGTTGACGGTACGTGTCCTGGCCCGCCTCGACCGTCACCGTCTGCGGGGTGTCCCAGTCGTTCACAATGAAGGTCAGGGTCGTCTTGTCCAGGCTCAGGTCGGTATCCGCGTGACCGGTAATGGAGACCGATACGGTGCCCGAAGGCTTAGTGGCCAGCTTCACCGTGTAGCTCGACCCGACAGCATCTCCCTCCGTCAGGGGTGAGGCCCGGCTCGCTGAGCACGATGTTCGCACTGTCGTTCTCGTTATGCTCACCTCCACGTTCGGCACGGTCGTCGAGGCGTAGCCCCCACCGGAGATGGTGTGCATCAGCGTCGCCACAGCGTCCGTACCCCGTCATCGTCCTCCTCGCCGTAACGTCAACGTCTGCGCATCGTCCCAGTCGTCAACCGTGAAGGTCAGCATGTCGCTGCTCAGGCGTCAGGTCGTGCCCGACATGTCCGTAATGGAGACCGACCGCTGGTCCGAGGGCTGGTGGCCAGCGCCACGGTGTAGGTCATCCCCGCGGCGTCTCCCTCGCCCACCGTCAGATTATCTTTGGAGATGACGAGCCCCGCCGTGTCGTTCTCTGTGACCGTCACCGGCAGGTCCCTGGTGACGTTGACGTAGTCCGCCGCCCGAGGCGGTGTGGGTCAGCGTCGCCACAGCGTCCGTAACCCCGTCATCGTCCTGCCTCCGCCCGTAACTGTCACCGTCTGCGCATCGTCCCAGTCGTCAACCGTGAAGGTCAGCATGTCGCTGCTCAGCGTCAGGTCGGTGCCCGAATGTCCCGTAATGGAGACCGACACGCTGTCCGAGGGCTGGGTGGCCAGCGCCACGGTGTAGGTCATCCCCGCGGCGTCTCCCTCGCCCACCGTCAGATTATCTTTGGAGATGACGAGCCCCGCCGTGTCGTTCTCTGTGACCGTCACCGGCAGGTCCTGGTGACGTTGACGTAGTCGCCGCCCGAGGCGGTGTGCGTCAGCGTCGCGGCGTCGTTGACGGTATCGTCGTCCTGGCCCGCCTCGACCGTCACCGTCTGCGCCGTGGCCCAGTCGTTCACCGTGAAGGTCAGCATGTTGCTGCTCAGCGTGGGTCCCGACAGGCTCAGGTCCGTGCCGTCGTGGCCCGTAATGGAGACCGATACGGTGCCCGAGGGCTTAGTGGCCAGCTTCACCGTGTAGCTCGACCCGACAGCAGAGTCTCCCTCCGTCAGGGTGAGGCCCGGCTCGCTGAGCACGATGTTCGCACTGTCGTTCTCCGTGATGCTCACCTCCACGTCCGGCACGGTCCGTCGAGCCGTAGCCACCACCGGAGACGGTGTGCGTCAGCGTCGCCACAGCGTCCGTAACCCCGTCATCGTCCTCCGCCGCCGTAACGGTCACCGTCTGCGCCGTGTCCCAGTCGTTCGTGGTGAAGGTCAGCGTGGTTCCCGACAGGCTCAGGTCCGTGCCCGCGGGAAGGTCACGCCGACGGGCACGTCGCCCGTTGGCCGGGAGCCCAGGACGAGGGTGTACGAGTTGGACCCACCCTCAGGCACCGTCAGGGTCTGCGTCGATGAGCTCACCCCGACCTGAAGGGTCGGCTGCTGACCGGCAACAGCCACCACCGAGACGACCACCGGCTCCGCGGTGACGAAGCGTAGTCCGCCCCCGCAACGGCGTGGGCCAGGGTAACCTTCCCCGTGGCGGCGCTCTGAGTAGCTGATACGGTGACCGTCTGCGCCATGCTCCAGTCGCCCACCGTGAAGGTCAGGGTCGTATTGTCAGCGTGGGTCCCGACAGGCTCACGTCCGTGCTCGCATGGCCGGAGACGGTCACGGTGACCTCGCCCGTCGGCTCGGTGGCCAGCTGACGGTGTACTCGTTGCTCCGGCCCGCCACAACGCTCAGCACCGTCGGCTCTATCGTCACCCCCGCCGTGTCGTTCTCCGTGACCGTCACCGGCAGGTCCCTGGTGACGTTGGCGTAGTCCCCGCCCGAGGCGGTGTGCGTCAGCGTCGCCACAGCGTCGGTAACCCCGTCATCGTCCTCCTCTGCCGTAACTGTCACGGTCTGCGCATCGTCCCAGTCGTCAACCGTGAAGGTCAGCGTGTCGCTGCTCAGCGTGGTTCCAGACAGGCTCAGGTCCGTGCCGTCGTGTCCCGTAATGGAGACCGACACGCTGCTCGTGGGCTGGGTGGCCAGCGCCACGGTGTAGCTCATCCCCGCGGCGTCTCCCTCCGTCAAGGTGAGGGACGGCCTGGACAAGACCAGGTTCCTTGTATCGCTATCGGTCAAGTTGATCGTTACGCTGTCCGCCGCAATCCCGGCGTAGTCGCCGCCGGACAGGGTGTGGGTCAGAGTGACCGTCTCACCGACTGCGTTGTCGTCCTTGACCGGCGTGACGGTGATCGTCTGCGCCGTGTTCCAGTTGGTGGTGGTGAAGGTCAACCGGTTGTTGGTCAGCGTGTCGCCCGACAACGACACTGCCGGGTCACCGCCGCCGATAGTGACAGTGACGGTGTCCGTGGGCCTGGACTTCAGATTCACGGTGTACGCATCCGTCACCGCGGTCTCCCCGGACGCCGGCTCGTCCAGGCTAATGGAGGTGGGATCGATGGTCGCACCCCGCGCGTCGTCGTCCACGAGACCCACGTCGGCCACAACCTCGGACCGCTGTCCCCTGAGGTCCGCGCCTTGGGGCCTGCTGATCTTGAAGCCGAAGAACTCGGTCTCCTCGCTCACGTCGTCGTCGGTCACTTGGACGGCAACGGTCTTGGTCGTCTGCCCGGAAGTGAAAGTGACGGTACCCGAAGCGCCGGCGTAGTCCTCGTCCTCGGTGGCCCCGGCCGGGCCCTGCCTGGATGTGAGCAGGCCCAGAAGCCCTGCCTCGCCAGTGGCGTAGTCCACGATTACATCACCCGCGCTCTGACCCATGAGGGTCAGCGTGAAGGTGACGGGGTCCTTTACGGCCTCGGAAACGTAGCTCAACTCTCCGGCGGGGCCCGACACGTTTACCACCGGCTTCGGGTCGTCGTCAGCGATGGCGCCTGTGGCTGTCAGGGATGTCGCCCCGCCGTCCAGTGTTGCCCTGTTGTTGTGGTTGGTCAGTTGCAGGGTAAAGGTCTCGTCGGCAGATTCGTACACCTGGTCGTCAGTGATGGGTATGCGAATGGTGGCGCTGCTCTGGCCTGCCGGGATGTTAAGTATCTTGTAGGTCTGGCCGGTTTCCACCTCCCGGGTGTAGTCCGATCCGGCTATGGCTGTCGGCCGTCCACGGTGGACGTACCGGACCAGGACGGGAGTCGTGCGCAGGATTGGCCGGACGGTTACCGTGAACTCGACGTGGCCGTCGGACTCGGAGGCCTGCCCGCCTTCCAGGTATACGAAGCCTCGGTGGTGTCTTCGATGGACGCCGAGATGTCCGGCACCGTCTCGCTGCCGTAATCGCCTCCCGAAACCTGATGGGTGACAAAGTTTGTCGGGGGCACGCCGCCGGCTATCCCGTCATCCAGGGCCATAACCGATACCGTCTGCGGCGTGGCCCAGTCGGAGGTGGTGAAAGTGAGGGTATCGGGCACGATCCTGAGGAAGCCGTCCTGCTGGCCGGCCAGGGTGATGACCACCGTGTCTGTGGGCTGGGAGTCCAGGACCAGGGAGTAGGTTCCCGCCTCTCCACCTTCTACCAGGAAGGGCGATGAGGACACTCGCTGGGGAAACAGTTATGCCTCTGGCGTCATCGTCGATGATGGTGAAGGAGGCGGACCTGACGGGCAGGGAGTCCGCCGAGTCGCCGGCGACCAGTCCGAGCCCAGCAGGGTAACCGTCTCGTCCTCCTCGTCGACATCGTCATTCACCGGCCTGAACCGCAACGTGGTGGTACCGCTGGTCTGACCGGCGGGGATCGCTATGTCGAAGGACTCGACTTCCCCGAAGTCGCCCTGGTCGTCCTCCACCTTAAACGGTGCGAAGTCGTCAAGGCCGGCAGCGTGGGTGGCGCCGGAGTTGGGGTCAAACCGGACCCGCACCGTGGTGTCCACGTCCCGCGGGTCTGCCGGGCGCAGGGGGGCGTTGGAAGCGTCTCCTGGCCAGCGTATCTGGGGAAATGACGCGGTGACCGTAATGTCCTGCTGGGTGGAGCCCTCGGGCGCCGATTCCAGGGCGCTGCCGTTGTGGGAAAGGGACAGCACCACCTCGGTGGGCGGGACACGATCGTCGTCGGCGATGGTGGCCAGCACCCTGTATGCATCGTCGCCGATCGGCTTGTAAAGACTATCGTCGTATGAGCTGCTCAACAGCATCTGGAAGGTCTCGTCCTCCTCCCGCACATCATCGTCGTAGAGGGCGAGGGAGAATTCGAACCGGGTCTGGCCCGCCGGAATGGCCGCATGAATCAGCCTTTCCTCAAAGTCCCCCGTCTTGCCAAGTGTCGCAATTGCCGGTGTGGCGGTCAGGTTGTCGTGAGCGTCGAGCTCGACTTCGAACCGCGCATCCTCGCCCCACACCTGGTCCAGGACGATGGCAAAGTCCACAGAGCCCGCGCTCTCCGGTGTGGGGTCGGCGCTGACCAGTTGCAGGCTCGCCGTGGGCCGGTAGGGATCGTTGTCCTGGTGCTCATCGGTGATGCGGACAACGCGCGACTTCTTCCCTTCCGTTATCGTGCCGTCCGCCAACGGGACGAGGTCCACCCGGAACCGTTTCCCGTTCCTCGTCAATCTGGTCCTGTGTGATGTTGATGACGATGTTGGCTGACGTCACGTTTGCCGGGAAGGTGAGGAGGCCCGGCGTGCTGGAAGGGTCCGTGAAGTCCTCGCCCAGGCTAGCCGGTCTAGTTCCATGCGGCCGCAGCCGATAGGCCACCGTGACCGCCTCATTCAGCCGGCCTGTACGGGTGACTGGCAGGGTTGCCGTGACATTAGGACCCTCCGTGACCTCCAGAGTGTCGGCGGTGGTAAATCCGAACTCAACGGGCTGCGCGACCCTGATGTAGACACGCAAGGTGGAGGATTTGTGGAGATTTCTTGCGGTGGCGTTGAACTCTATCTTGCCATTTGTCACGTCCTGATTGGTTACCGTGAAAGAAGCCGAGCATGTCCTGGATTCCCCCGCCGGGATTTCATCCCTGATATCGCAGTTACCCCTGTCCGGGGTGGTGGAAATCCGGGTGCCGTCCGATACGCGAATTTCGTATCCGAGGAGCGCCCTCGTGCCCAGGTTTGTGACCGTGTATTCCACGCTGACCGTTTCGGCAGCCGCCACGCGGCCGGGGTAGCTGGCGGTCACGGGCATGGGGCCGAGTGCATCGACGGCGACGACCACCGTGGCCCGATTGGGGTTCCCGGCAATCCACGAGCGGTGGAGCCCCCCGCGACCGGCGTCGCCGTAGATGAGCACGGTGTGGGCCCGGGAGATGGGGTTGACTGTGCCGCTGGATGTCACGTCATTGGTGTAGACGACAGTGTCGTTGCCCGCGAGGAAGGTGACGGAGGCGTCAGCGAGCGTCGCATCACCGCTGGAAGGGTGCTCAAAGCCCTGGAAGCTGATGGTGAGCGCCTCGGCGGTTGACCCGGTGCGCCGGAACCGGAACTGCACGCTTTCACCAGTGCCTACAACGCTCCGTAACCGGCTCCACGGTGACCACGACCAGGGTATCGTTGTCCTGAACGGTAACCGTGGCCTCGTCCGGGTCTCCCGGAGTGTACCTCTCGTCATCCCTGCCCCAAAATATCCGTCGCCGTACAGTTGAATGGTGTAGTCGCGCTCCGAAGGGTAGTCCACCAGGTCGTTGTTCTCAGTTGCAACGGATAACTCGGCGGTGACGGCGGCGGCATCGAACTTGGCGATCATCAGGCGCCTGTGTGCGGGGTCTTCGAGGTCTACCAGGATGTACAGTTCTTCGTCCGTCACCCCCGTCCGGGTCAGCACGAAGACGACTTCCTCCCCCTCGGTTACCTGGGACTTCATGGGGGCGACGGTGACCACAGCAGGGTCGTCGTCCAGGATGGTGCCGGCGGCGGCGGTGGTAGCGCCGCCGGTGATGGCTGCTGCGGTGGTATCTGAAGGCAGGGATATGGTGACGTTGAAGATCTCGTTGTGCTCGTCGGTCTCATCCCCGGTCACGGACACGTCGAACTCGGCGGTGGTGTCGCCGGCGAGAATGGTCACCGAGCCATTGCTTACAGCGGTGTAGTCCTGTCCGGCGGTGGCCGTGCCGTCGGAGGTGGCATAGTTGACCGTTACCGGCTTGTCGGTAGCTCTGGCCAGCGTAACCACGAAGGTCCATGCGCTGCTGCCCGAGTCGCCCTCATCTCCCAACGCCGGGCCGATGCTGACGCCTGGCTTGTTGTCGTTATCGGTGATGGCACGGTGACTCGGTCGGACCTGCCCCCCTCCGGGGTGTGGCCCTGCCAGTTTTCCCAGGTTGTGTACTTTCCCTGCAGGTTCACGCGCCGCTCGTAGTGTCGGGCAGCAGTTCGATGGTCACCGACCCGTCTCGCCAAAGGCCCCGTCGTCCACGGTCTGGAATTCGATGACCTTACTGGTCTCGTTCTGGCCGAAGGTAATCTCGGTGGGCAGGACGCCGGTTATGTACCGCCCGTTTTGCCAAACTGCAGGCCTGACAGATACCACGTGTCAGGATCTGGACGGCGGAGGATACGCCAGCAGCTCGGTGCGCCCAGCGCGCTCCAGATGAAGCTTGCGCCGGTTGCCCTCGCGACCGCGGTGCACTCGGCCTGATGAGAGTATGTCGGGTCCCGGTTTGTGACGGTGAGGCGAATCTTATTGACAGTACCCACCTGGTATTGGGGGCAGTACCGCAGGTCGGATTCATTGCAGGCGAAGTCGGGTGATAGCCTGCAGGCTGATGGGGTGAAAAATGTTCTTCTTGGTAATCAGCGTGCCGGCGGCTTGTGCTTCCGCCGCCGCCGCTTCGTATTGCACGGGCGAGCTCCGCAAAGAGCCTTGGGCGGTAACGTGATGACCCTCCCCCTTGCTTTACCAACTCACTCCGAGGCACGATTTCAATTTCGAGCACGCCGTTTTCCGGCCCTACGTAGAACCTGTAATCCCTGTACGTGACCGTTTGGCTGCTACAGTCGGTGCCCAGGTGGTGGATGCCGGCCCTGTTGTATCCCAGCGTGTTGTTCTGGTCTTGCTCTCCATAGAAGGCAGGATGGTTCGAGTACTGGACCCACATTGATACCGGATCCAAGTTGACTCTCGCGTCGTCAGAGAACTCGGTAACGCCGGTGCAGGTCGAGTTATAGGTAAACTGGGTCCCCTCCACAATTTTCCCTTCCCAGGTTGTCCCGTCAGACGAAAGTGTCAGTCCGGTGGGGCCGACCGGCCGGATCAGGCTCACGGTGGGGATGTCGTCGTCCTTGACCAGTACCTGGGCATAACCGGTCCCGATGCTGAAGGGGTTGGCGACCCGCTGGACGATGGTGACGCCGAGCCAGCCATCGCCCTCGTTTATGCTGTCGGCCTCCGTGGTGAGAGGAAGGGTCTTCTCGGTTTCCCCTGCCGCGAACTCCAGGATGTAGTCCACCCAGGCCCCGTTGAAGGTTAGCCTCTTTGACTGGTCCTCGTTGTCGCTGGTGAGGACTATGGTCTCGGTGGCGTCGGTCATGATCTTCGGCAAGCCGGTCACGTAGAGTCCGACCCGCAGGGATCCCGAGGTGTTGCCCGACCTGGTGATGCGGTACTGGGCGTTGGTCGCCTTCGGTGACCACGGCGGCGACCGCTTCGACGGAGATAATCGGTGGGTCATTGTCGAGCAGTGTGGTGGTGACAGCGCTGCTCGTGCCCGCCACGTATTTGCCGTTGGTGTCGGCAAGGATTGTGGCGGTAACCGAGCCTGCGTTTTCCGACACCGCGTCGTCCGCGGTGTCCAGGTGAGGGTGGCGGTCAGGGAGCGTGCGCAATGGTTACGGGTATGGTGACCAGTCAGTCAGCGTCGGGCTGGTGCCCGTGGGCCAGGTGATGTAGTCGCCGGTCTCTGCCAGCTGTACGTTTACGATTAGCTGCCCTGGATCCTGCCCCGGGGCCCAGGTGCGCGTAAGCGTGTACGACAACTGGGCGCCTTCGGTGACGTCACTCCCGCCGGAAATGGACACCGTGGAAGGGGAATCGTTGTCCTTGACCGTAATGGTGCGCGTGTTCAAACTTGCCGCGGGGGTGTAATTCCTGTCGGGGTCCTCCTGCACGGTGATGGTCACCGAACCGTCGGCCTCCATTGCGGCATTGTCCAGCAGGGGATGACACATTTTGAAGGACGATCCCACCGGCAGAGTGACCTGCAGCTTACCGTTGCCCAGGTCCTCGTATACCCTCGCCCCTTCGCCATCAAGGTCCAGATAGCTGCCCACTCCGGTGACCGAGAGGGTCACCACGAGCGGTTGGCCCCTGGCGGCTCCGTACACCACCAGGCTATGCTGCCGCCCTCCAGCTCCGTGTCCAGATAACTGTGGGTGTAAGGGTGGAAGGAGCGAATCCCAGTACAGGGAAACCGTGGCAGGCACGTCGTTATCGCGCACATCGGCGGACGCGGAGAGGCAAGGCCCGGGTATGTACTTGTACTGGTCGGCCTTGGCGGGAACCGAGAGTGTGACCGTGCCGTCATCCTCGTCCCTGTAGTCGTCCTCGGTCGGGAGCGCAATGCGCTTGCTGGTCTCGCCTGCCGCGAAGGTGACGTTCAGGGTGAAGGGGGTCTCCGTAAATTCAACCTCCGTTGGTGTAACCGGATTCTCGGGCATGTTCGGGTCCGGGGGCGGATACACCTCTACGGCGCCGGACAGGAAATCCCCGGTCTGGTCCAGGGACAGGGATACGGGAATCGCCCCGTTGTCCCGGGACCTGGTTACGATGAACGCCGCCTTGCCGCCTTCGGCAAAGCCGAGTGGTCCGGGTCACCTCCACCATCACCGGGTCGGCGGCGATGACGGACAGAGCGCTGCCGGGAGCGGTGTTTTCGTTCCCGTAGGCGTCGGTGGCAGCGCCCGCCTCCAGGGTCACGGTTACCGGCCCCTCCGCTGCGGACACGATGATCACGTCCCAGCGAGTGTACCTGGGCCACATGGCGTTGACGCCGGTGGGCCTGCACGTCGTGAGCCGCGCCGTTGGTGACCGTTATCTCGGCGTCGGTTATGCCGTAGACCTTCTCGCTGAAGTAGAAGACGACGTTGAACTGGCGGTCTGGGGGAACGTAGGTCCTGGTCTCCCCGCCCACCGTCACCGTGGGAGCGATGCCGTCCACCTTGTGGTCGTTGGCCTGGAGAGCGGCGTGGGTCAGCGTGGCGTTGGTGGCGCCGGCGCGGATGGCGCCGCCGTTGAGGGCCAAGCTGTTGGCAACCACGGCGATGCCGTCCGTGTCCTCATCGCCCGAGAGCGACGGTGTAGGTGAACAGCAGCTGGGTGGTGGTGGTGCCTTCGGAGTACTCGGCCGTACGGCTCAGGCCTCCCACGTCGAGGTTGAGCTGTGGGGCGCCGGTGACCGTCACTGCTTCGCTGAAGGTCAGCCCGACCTGGATTTCGTCGCCAATGGCGTAGCCGCCGTCCTCACCGGGATCGGACGTTACGGCGACGGACTCGATGGTCGGCACGGTGGGCGTGCCCTGTGCGTAGGCGACGCCTGCAGAGACCAGCAGCGCGAGCATGACTGCCACAATAAAGAGCGATCTGGTCAGCGCCCAGACCACACCTGGAACATCGACAACACGGGACCGTGCCTTCAACATGAACATATTCGGCATGCCTGCATAGTTAGCGGCTACCGTTCCTTCTGGTTTGCAGCGCGGTGTAGTTGGCCATCACCTTGGAGAGTGACGGAGGCGAAGACTGCCATCTCCTCCTCGCTGACGCCCTCGAGAGCCTGGCGTCGTAGGCCTGCACGCGCCGGTGAAGCTCCAGCGTCAGCGCCTTCCCCTCTTCGGTCAACGACAGCATCACCACGCGCCGGTCGTTGGGCAGGCGCCGCCTGCGCATCAGACCCCTGCCGACCATCTTGGTCACCACGACGCTTATGCGGGACAGCGTGACCGGGAGTCGCCTTGGCCAGCTGCGTGGTGGTGCGCTCCTCCCTACCCAGGAAGACTCTGAGGAGGGCGAACTCCAGGGGTATGAGGTCGTGGGGCGCCACCAGTTCAGCCATCCCCTTGGCCACGGCGTTCACGAGGACGGCCACACATGGCCCCAGATCGAGGGGGGGCGGCGTCGGCGCCGGGCCACCCTGCGGCTGCTCCTCAGTCGGTTCCACCAAAACATGCGTCTCCTTGCGATTGTTTCGCCCGCAGAACAATTTACAAGGCGCGTGTGTACTTGGTGTGACCTTTGACCCCGAAACTGTGCCCTTTTTGTGACGTTTCGGGAGTTGGTGGTATAATCGGACCCCATGAACTGGACATTGCAGAATCGCAGGTACTCCGCAGGCCGGGCGTCACGCTCGAAGAAGCCGACAGTCTGAGGCGAGAAAATGAGGCGCTGCGGGACGCCTCTCCGGGCTGAGCGAGGCCAGCCTTCGCATCAGCCGGAGCCTCGACCTCGACACCGTTCTGCAAGGGGTCATAGACGGCGCCTGTTCGCTGACCAGGGCCCGCTATGGCGCGCTGGTGGCCTTCGACGACTCCGGGGGCATAGAGACCCTCATCACCTCCGGCATCACCCCCGAAGAACGCCCGCGGTTTGGGGACTTGCCCAAGGGCCTGGGGCTCCTCCAGTACCTGAACGAGATCGAGGGACCGCTGAGACTGGCGGATATCTCCAGCCACCCCAGGTCGGTCGGCTTTCCTGAGGGCCACCCGCCGATGAGAACCTTCCTGGGGACCCCGGTCCTTCATCAGGGCGAGAGCCTCGGCAACATCTACCTGACCGAGAAGGAGGGCGGCCGGGAGTTTACGCCGGATGACGAGGAATCCCTGGTCATGTTCGCCTCTCAGGCGGCGGTCGTCATCGCCAACTCCCGCCGATACACGGAGGAGCATCGGGCCAAGGACTACCTGGAGGCCCTGGTCAACACCGTGCCCGTGGGCGTCTCGGTCTTTGACGCGAAGACGGGTGACCTGGTGTCGCTCAATCAGGAGTCGAGGCGGATTGTCCGCGGGCTCCGCGCACCGGGTCGTAGCCAGGCGGAAATCCTCAGCGTGTTGACCTTCCGGCGTCCGGATGGACGTGAGATTCCGCTCGCGGAAATGCCAACGGAAAGGGCGCTGAAAAGCGGCGAGACCGTGCGCGCCGAGGAGATCATCATTCAGCTCCCGGACGGCCAGGCGGTCACTACTGTCGTAAACGCCACTCCAATCTTCTCGCGGGAGGGCGCGGTTGTGTCCGTCGTCGCCACCGTGCAGGACATGACGCCGCTGGAAGACCTGGAGCGGCTGCGAGCCGAGTTCTTGGGCATGGTGAGCCACGAGCTGCGGACGCCGCTCACCACCATCAAAGGCTCCGCCGCCACCTTGCTGACCGCCTCGTCCACGCTCAGTCCCGCCGAGATGGGCGACTTCTTCCGGATCATCGACGAGCAGGCGGACCATATGCGCGGCCTGATCAGCGACCTTCTCGACGTGACGCGGATCGAGGCGGGTTCATTGTCGGTTACTCCCGAACCCACGGTTGTGGCGGCCCTGGTGAACCAGGCAAGGGAGGTGTTCCTGCGCGGCGGGGCAAGGAACAGCATCGAGGTCGACCTCCCGCCGGACCTGCCCCGGATCGGGGCCGATAGACAGCGCATGATGCAGGTCCTGACCAACCTTCTCTCCAACGCGTCCAAGTATTCGCCCGATCAGTCCGCCATCAGAGTGAGCGCATCGGTGGAGGACGTGTACGTCGCCATCTCCGTCTCTGACGAGGGGAGGGGCGTATCCGCCGAGCGCCTGCCCCACCTCTTCAGGAAGTACTCCCGGATCGACAGCGAGACCTGGGCCGGCATCTAGCGGGAGAGGGCCTGGGCCTGGCCATCTGCAGGGGAATAGTGGAGGCGCACGGGGGCCGAATACGGGCCGAGAGCGAGGGACCGGGACTCGGAACGCGGTTCACCTTCACGGTTCCGGCGGTCGACGAGGCGGCCAACGGCTCGGCAACCGGCCCAGGCCCGCTCCCCGCCGACTCAGGAGGGCGCGGGAGGTCGGGCGCGCATTCTCGCAGTCGACGACGAGCCGCAGATACTCCGCCTCGTCCGGAACACGCTATCGGACGCAGGCTACACCCCCATCGTGACCGGCGATCCGGATGAGGCGCTCCACCTCATCGAGCAGGAGAAGCCCCACCTCATCCTGCTGGACATGATGCTGCCCGGGACCGACGGCATCGAGCTGATGAAGCGCATCTCGAGATCACCGACGCGCCGGTCATCTTCCTGTCCGGCCACGGCGGAGATCAGATTGTCGCACGGGCCTTTGAGGCGGGAGCCGACGACTACATGGTCAAGCCCTTCTCGCCAACCGAGCTGGCGGCCAGAATCGAGGCGGTACTGCGCAGGCGGGCGGCGTCCGACCGGAGCAGGAGCACGCGAACCGTATGTGCTGGGAGACCTGACGGTCAACTATGCAGAACGCCGCGTCACAGTGGCCGGACGTCCGGTGCGACTGACCGCGACCGAGTACAAGCTGCTCTTCGAGCTTTCGATCAACGCCGGACGGGTGTTGACCCACGACCAACTGCTGGGACGGGTCTGGGGCCGGGACTACTCCGGCGATTCACCGCTCCTACGCTCCTTCGTCAAGAAGCTTCGCGGCAAGCTGAAGGACGACGCCAACAGCCCCAGGTACATCTTCACCGAGCCTCGCGTCGGCTACCGCATGGCAAAGACCTAGCGCGTCGAGGCGCATAGAGGAGGCAGCGGCAAGGAAGGATAGGTGACGCCATGACCGTCAGGATCGTAACCGATAGTTGTTCGGGCTCTGAAGTTGTCCCGGAGTCATGAGTGTATCTACGATGGGCAAGCCCCCGATCCCCGATGGACCGACCTCCATAACAGCCTCCTGGCTTAAGCAGGCCCTGTCTGCGGGCGTCGCGTCCGATCTTCCCGCCTTAAAGGAAGTCGACGTGGAGGTGGTCGGGGCGGGGGTTGGCCTCATGGGGGAGGTCCTTCGCTGCCGCCTCACCTACGAAGACGACGCCCCCTCCGCCCCCGACTCCGTCATCGTAAAGCTGCCAAGCCCCCACCCCAAGAACCTGAAGATGAGCAAACTGCTACAGCTTTACAAGCGGGAATATTCCTTCTACATCCGCCTCGCACCTCACGTCCCCATTCATGTTGCGGCCCTCTACTACGGAGATTTCGAGGAGAAGACCCACCGTTTCGTCCTAGTCCTCGAAGACATGCGCGGCATGGAGACCGGCAACCGGATTGAGGGCGCCACCGAACGCCAGGCGAAGGTCGCCATTCGCGCCATAGCCAGGCTCCACGGCTCATACTGGAACAAGGTGGACCGGCCCCCTGTCGCCGGCCTGCACTATTCCCTCCACCCCAAGTACCGGCCTCTGGTCCAGTTGGCCTATCTGCGCTGCCTTGTCCCCGCCCTCAAGAATTTTGGCGACCACTTCTCCGAGGACATGCGCCGCCTTGCCGAGGCCTACGGCCCCAGAATCGCTGACCACATGGCCGACGTCGCCGCCCAGCCCCTCACGTTCGGCCACGGCGACTTCCTCCTCGACAACATGTTCTTCGGCCCCGACGGGTCCGATGACTTCGCCGTCATCGACTGGCAGGTCAGCGGCATCAGCTCCGGCCTATACGACGTCGCCTCCTTCATGAGCGACAGCGTCTCTACTGAGACCCGCCGCAAGATCGAGCGCGAGACCCTCCGGGAATACCACGATGTCCTCTGTAGCGCGGGCGTCAAGGAATTTTCCTTCGAAGCCTGCTGGCGCCTCTACCGACAGAACATGCTCGGCCGCCTCCTCGCCCCCATCTTCGTCTGCGGCGGCCTGGATCTCTCCAACGAGCGCGGCCGCGCCCTCGCCGAAAACGGTCTCCGCAAGACACTCGCCGCCGTAGAAGACCTCGAAGCCGGCGAATTCCTCCCCACGCCCCGCCCCCTCTACACCCCTGCCAACGCCTTCTCTATCCTCTCCCGCTGCGCCTACAAGCTCTACAAGACCGTGAGATAAATGGATCGAGTTATTGAGAAGCGCTGAGGACCTTCCCATAACTCCTTGCCAAGTAGAATGGCATGCGGGGCGTCGGAGCAGATCGAGGTCGTTGACTCGCGGCCCGCCGGGGGGCGCCCAGGCGCTGCTGGCCCTCAGCGCCGCTCGATGGGCAGGTGAGATGTCCGACCATCGCGAGGTGGCTCGGCGGGTTGAACGGTCGATTGAGAGGAATCACGGCTTCGTATTGGTCGACACCCTGAAGTATCTGGCGATGGGCGGACGCATCGGCAAGGCCCAGGCCCTCCTGGGCGGGGTGCTCCAATTCAAACCCATCGTCGGCATCCGCGACGGCGAGACCCACCCTGTGGACCGGCCCCGCACCCGCAGGCGGGCGCAGAGACGGATTATCGAGCTGGTGCGCGAGCTGGCTCCCATTCACCAGTTGCACGTGAGCTACAGCACCGGCCCCGATAACGCCCTGGCCGTTCGCGACGAGCTTGCCGACCTCGTGGAGCCGGAACGCCTCATCGAGTCCCCGTTCGGTCCGGTCTTGGGCACTCACCTCGGTCCCAATACCATCGGCGTGGCGGCAACCCAGGGAAGCGTCGAGGACGACTAGCTGCTCTCAGTGGGAGAGACGGCTAGACCGATGCTACAAGGAGCCGGGATGTTCGAACAGGCCAAAGGCTCGTGAGGACGGATTGGAGACACGGCGAGAGAGCCTGGGACCGAACCGGCCTGCATTGTTCATGTCAGTCGCCTTCTAGGTCTGGCTCGGATGGCCGGAGGCTCCTGGGCCTAAGCCGGTGTTTCCGAGCGGCTCCTTATATAAGGACTTCCCAGCGAAAAGTTCGCCATTAGGTAGAGTACGCCCGGCCTCACCGAAGAGCTCGAAATCTCTATAGGGATCGCTAGGTGTTGTCAAGGACTACAGAGCCCCCAGCCACAAATCTCGAGATGGTCTGTCTATCGTCCACGTAGGCCCAATCCACTGTATCCAACAGTCATTCCCCAGGAACAGATGAATCAGTGTTATCGGATTGTCTTGAGCAGGACCAAGCGCATATTGGTAGCAGCAGAAGGAGAGTGCAGCGAGCCACTGAGCCAGATGCATGGTATGGAACACGCCACGCGCTTACTGATAGTCCGAATGGGACCGTGAAATCGTTGACCGGCGACTCGTTTCGCGTCACCAACAGTCCTCGATCAATTGGCATTGCAGTAGCGACCACGTCATGTGCCCTATTCTGCGAAATACGCCCATAAAGACCTGCAGCTCGTTGTCAGACGGTCCTAGAGAAGGGCCACTTCTAGCTACCCGAACCGGCGACAAGGAGAAAGGCCTACGACCATCTGGAATGAACGCTACTGGCTGTTGCGGGCGCGGCAGGAGGGCTTGAGTGATCTGTGATTCTGCTCATGCGTTCCCGGTTGAGCGTTGTCCAATGAATGGGCGTAAGGCCTACACAGAGTGCGAGCACCACTTCCGCTAGCGTCTGCTCCCTTTGATGACGGCGCATGGTGGTGGTGTGTATGGTAACAGGAGAAAGGCGACGTCCGGCGGCGGCCAAGGGCTTGTTCTGCCATTGCAAAGAGGCCATGAGATGCTGAGCACGTAGCGTGTCCATCAAGATTACGGTCAGCTGAAGCACCCTTTATGCTGTCAACGGTGCTGGAGGGCGTGGACGCATACATGGGCCGCAAGCCACAATCGAACAAGGTCGTCTACACGTCAGAATCAGCCCACATAACCCGATCGCCGGCTGGGAATGTTGAGAAATGTGCAAAGGGATCGCCGCGCTAGAGTCCCCAATCCCTCCCCTCCCGGTAGAAGTGGCAGAGATGTAGTTAAACTCTGCTGCGGTTGGTCACATCATCCTACGCCGTGGCATCGGCCATTGTTGGTTTCGATGCTCACACCGGCGTGATATCCGTGTCCTAAGACTAACAGTGACAACAGAGTCACATCTCAGTCACTCATCCCGCCTGCAATGAGGCGCGCAACTATCTGCCGCCGGCAACCCTGGAGGCCAGCCGGCATGCCTCTGAACACTGCGTCCGAAGCTGAAGTTGACGTGGAGGGGATCGTCGTTGACACACAACAGCGCGGACGAGGACCGCGACGGTCGCGGGGCTAGTGGTAGTTCGACCAACGCGTGATTCAAGACACGTGCAGGGCAATCGGCAGGCAGCGCACACCGCGGCGGCAAGCGCATGCCAGGGTCGACGTGCTGGATGTTCGTGGATGCGGACGATACTATGTGCCTGTCACGCTCCTCATCGAAGCGGTACATGAGGCGATGAGCGACCCCGACTGCCTGCGAGAGCGTGCGGAGGTGGACTATCGACCTCGACGACGGGTCATGCGAGTGTACCTTCAGAGCTGTGAGGCAGCTCGCGAGCGCGCTCACTGCAATGGACAGGGCCAAACCCAGTTCTGCCGCCGAAAGCAAGGCGCGTACGATTTAGTAGCAGCGTCATCGACGAGAGGGACCTGGATAGGCGAGGAGCGGTGTGCGACTTCATGCTGACGGCTGCAGAGCAGCCGCGATGAATACGCGCAGACGGTACGCATTGTTGCGCTGTAACCAAGCGTGGTGCCGTCGACAGGCGGCGGCGCTTTGCACAAGCTGCGTCTGAGAAGTTGCTGGCTGCTGCACACACAACACCTCTATCATCGCGCTGTTTCGCCGTGCGAAAGCGGTGTGGCTGACTGGTACGAGCGACCTGTACGGCAGGCTCGCAGATTCTCGCCACTGCATCTGAAAACGCCCAGCGCACCGGTGCGAGTGTTAGCGGAGCGGTAACAAGTCGGGCCGCTATCCCATGCTCGGAATCGTGTTACCATTGAGAGTGACAGTTGGACGATGTACTTCGCCGCAGGTACGGCGGGAAGGACCTGACACGAACTTGAAGAGGAGTACTCTATCTGGTAGCAGTCCTACCGGTCTGCAGTGTGGCGACGGCAGCAACACTGCGAAAAGCGAACCGACACGCGACTAGTCGACCCCCGTCCTTCCTACTCAACGGCCTGCGCCCACCATACACGACGCCAACGGCCGGTCCCTACGCCTGTCCCACGTCACTCCCACCCCGGCTCAACTCATACGCCAACGACCGACCACGCCCTGAGCCCACACACCGGACTCAGCCCGACACGTGTGTCACGCGGGGGAGAGAATCTAGCCGTCGTCTGGGACTTGCCACAACGGACGCTCCCTGACAGCGCCGCAGCAGTCGCATCTTGCAGCGCGGGCGGGCGTTGGAGACTGTCAGGAGCTGTCTCCATATATGAGGAGTGACTCGGCCCTGCTCGCGCTCTTCCGTTGGAGAACGAGCGATGGCGGCTGAAGCCTCAGCTATCGCGGGCGGAGAGCGGCGCGCCATGATCAGACCGCGCACAGACTCCGCTACCTGATACGACATAGCCCGAGGAGGAGGCGGAGATGGAACGATCACAGGTGCAGCTCGCATGGCCGTGATACAGTCCCGCCGACCCGGATACGGCCTGTGCGTTCACCGTCCGCTCCAGCAGACTGCAGATTCGCGAGAGAGCCTGCAGCTGGTTGAGCATGTTCATGACTTCCTACTCTACATCGACCCTGGCATTTCCCTTGAAGGTACATGACGAATCTTGACGATGCGAACTCGGTGAACGCGCTGGTTCCGAGCAGCGCAACTCGCGAGCCCGAGGCACCTGATTCCTTTTCCGTGTGGCACGGGCGATCCTCGAATGACCGTTCTGGTGGTCGTGGCTGACTTCTGCGACCATGCGCGAGGATCAGGATTTCCATTCCACGGAAACGCAGGACGCGAGAGGCCAGGGACTCATAGCTGATCAGTCTAGCTTACCACGGCTACAACGAGTCGTCAGAAATCGGCGCCCTGCCACACTTTGATGGAACTGCCCAGAATGTACGACGATGTAGGGTGAAACTCCGCCGCCGCCGAGGGTGGGTCAGCCTCGACACGCAGCGACGACGGCGTACGTGAGTCATGTCAACGAGCCCCGTTATCGTATGAAGGGAGCGCTTGGAGAGACGACTGTCTATGTGCTGGATACCGCCACGGGAGGCTGGGGACTTCCACTGCTCGCGACGGAGAGCTTGGCACCGACCACGGACTCACTTTCGACGCGAGACGCGGAGGCAAGCCGCGCTGCGTCATCAGCGGCGAGAGCACAGATCGCCGCCCTCACACTCCCCAACTTCGATTCCAACCTCGTGGACGCCGATGGCACGCGTGCGAATCTCAACTTCGACAGTCTGGACGTACGAATAGGCGCTCGCGCATGCGCACGGGACTCATGAGTCGGTTGTGGCTGCCTTCCGTCATGGCGCTGGACGATCC
Source organism: Geodia barretti (assembly GCA_030341885.1). NCBI lineage: Eukaryota > Metazoa > Porifera > Demospongiae > Tetractinellida > Geodiidae > Geodia > Geodia barretti. Next base: position 11,981 of record CASHTH010003830.1, on the reverse strand, counting down.
TCGCTCACAGCGTAGGGCGGCTGCGATTCCTCCACCGCCGCCTCCGAGCCGGTTGCAGGTGAGGATGCGGCACGGATCAAGGCGGAGTTGGAAGGCCGTTCCTTCCGGCAATTCGAACGACGACAGGAACGGAGACCGAGGAAGCGTGCGCCCATCCTGTGGCTCGTCTTCGGCCGATCGCAGCATCTGCCGGCCCCAGTACCGCCGAGGCGAGTGGCAGTCAACGAATGGGATTCGATCTTCGACCGACGACTACCGCAGCGAGGCAGAGGATTCGAGGGATACGCGAGCACGGCTCGCGAGCGGAATCACGATATAGGACTTGAACAGCCGAGTCGCCAGTAGCAAGACGATTGTCCCACCGAATGCGACGACTGCATACCAACCGACAGCGTGTCGCTCTCGGTCAGGAACGTCTTTGACAGCGAGAGCATATCGTTCAAGCTGAACCGATCCGACGTGACAGCCTGACCCCTGCCAGTTTCCGGTGTTCATTCATGACGGACGACAGTCTCATACGAGGGCAGCGACGAGTAGTTCGAGCGAACTCGGCACCAGACCTTGCGAATCTCACAGGCACGGGAAACTGGCGCGCCGGTGACTTGGGGAGGAAGCCAGGTTGGTGATCGCTGCAGTGCCGCGGCCGGGGTATGCCTTTGAGTCACCGGGGCGGCGTGTTGCCTTACCGAGAGCGTCCGAGACATATAGCTACGATATGCCGAGACATCAGAGCGCACTCCTTCACGAAAGTATCGCAACGCTCATGAAGATGGTACGAGTCGTCGCGATTCAGAGAGCTCCAGCTGGTCTCGCTTCAGCGCAAGATGGACACTGCGATCAACAGCAACGCTCTCACGCCACGTGTTTGATGATCCATCGCCTGAGCAGCAGCAATGGCTGGGCACGCCGACTGACAGACGTCATCATTGAGCGCTCCCGGTGACCTATCTACCCATCTTAGTAACGCCGGCCTGCGGTGAATCCTGCACAGTCTGGCAGGAGTTGCAGGAGAGGACACCGAGAACGCGCGCAACCTCTACGTATGTTGTCTTCGCATCCAGCCGTATATTCGTACGGTTGTCGAGATAATCGGATTTCGACAAGACTCATAGCCCGCAGACGCGGACAGCGACAATCCGCCCGCTTGTTTTTACGGCCTCCGAGACCGGCGGCGTATGAGGCTCTTCTGCCAATGGTGCGCTGACGGTCAGGCGATCGGCCGGGCCCGCAGCCGCGGCCTGAATTCATCGCGCCGTATCAGAACACGTTCGTCGTCGCGCAGGGCGAAAGCCTGCCCGAAACATGGGATTTGAGTATCCTGTGGACGCGGAAGGTTCGACCGCAACGATGCAGCGCAACACTTCCCATCGATGATAAGAAGCGACAGCGCGCGCGCTCAAGCTCCAGGGCCCAGCAGCCTTGAGACCATCGAGTAAGCTCCGATGACCGGCACGGCCAGCAGCGGGATGAGTGCGGTGTCCCGGAACGCCATTCGCAGATTGCCGCGGTCAGTATTGTTCCGCAACCCCCAGGTAGCGCGGCCAGTATGAACGCCACCGTGCGTATCGGCAAGATTTCGCCCCAGCGCCTCCAAATGGTGCGAAAGTCGGCCGCGAATGCAGAAGGCCAGCACGGCGCCTCCTATAGGAGTCCAGAATGACTCTCGCTCAGTCTATGGACCATGGAGGGACAGCTGGCCGGTCTCAGATTCAGGAGCCCGCTGCAAGCGCAGCGAATATCCCCACATGCCAGGTCCAGCATGAGAGCTGGTGATCCGCTGGATCACCTGGCCCTGCGGACGATGAACGGAAGGCGCCGCGATGCGTGGCAAGCAGAAGGACCAGTTCCTTGGCGTATTGCCTCAGGAACCGCGGCGACCCCAGCGACCCAGCAAGTGGAGACGGAGTCTGTGGCGCGGAAAGAGGACGAATGAGGTAGGAAGCGCCGTAATGGCCGTGGCCCCGGCGACCACTGGAAAAAATGAAGATCCCACCGCCGCGAAAACCGGCCCCGGTCTTGACCATCGCAAGCGAGAACTCGCCCATCTGAGGCATGCCAAGCCCCACGCTGAGCGATACCCGCTCGCTCTCTCCCGATTAGGAAACGTGCCCAGGTGTCTGCGACCACCTTCCCAACACGAGACTGAGGATTACCAAGACAGTATCGGGATGCATGAACGTCGTCCGCAGCGAGAGTCTTATCAGCCATGCACGTGGAGACGAAAGAAGAGCGAGTGCGGAACAGACGTACGTACACGGCGGACCATGGCACGGCCGATTTCGATTTGCTCCGCGTGCTGGGAGTCGCCAAGGACGGCGCCGATGAGACGACCGCGCCCGGCCGCGCCGGACAAGCCCACCTGCGCCGGACTGCCAGCGAACAAGCCCAAAAGCACAGGGTCAGCCCCGCTATCAGCAGGGTCTCCTCCGACTGGAAGCGGTCCACGAAGCTCACAAGTTTGTTGGCAAAGGCGGCGCCCAGGACAAGGGCAAGAACTGCGAAGGCTGCCAGCTTCACGACCACCGGCCCTATGCCGGCGATGTCGGCCTGCCCCGTGCTGGCTATTCCTGCAAGGACCGAGAGCAGGACAACGGCCGCGAAGTCCTCACATCCACAGATCCGACTATCAGCCCACGTTCCTCGAGTCGCCAGCAGCTGTCCCGACTCCCGCAGCATGGTCATCAGAATCGCGGAGCTGCTGATGACGCTCATGGCCGACCCCAGGAACACTGCCTCTATGTCGGTCCACCCCATGAGCTGCCCTATCTGGAATCCCAGGGTGAACATGACCGCCATCTCCACGGAGGCTATTAGCACGACCCTTGCTCCGACCTCGCGGATGCGCCGCCAGCCGCACTCCAGGCCAATGCCGAAGAGGAGCAGCACAAGGCCAAGCTCAGCAAGCAGCAGCCCCTATACGTTCCTCGTTCTGACAACAGCCCCCCAGAAGACCGACGGGCCGATGAGCACGCCCGCGCCCAGATAGCCGAGGATGGGGGGCATCTTCAACTGCGCGAGCAGCAGCAATAGCAGGACAACATGGCACGACTCCTCCGCACGCCGTGATGACCGCGAAGTCGCGCAGGAGGTGGGGCTCACCCCGGACGGTGGCCGCTGAGAGGCTGAAGAATGCGCTATCGATCATGTCAAGCGACTTGCGAGTCACCTACGGGCGCCGGCGGTGGAAGCGAGGCCAGGCGGAGTACGCCTCTCCGGGTAGAGTTGTCAGTTGCTCAGCCGGAAGGTTGGAATCCGGCAGGTTGCGCCGGCCATCGGCGTCACGTCGGTCGTGAGACTGGGGCGTACTCCCGCAATTTGGCGTGCGTGGCCAGGATCGCGGCCGGAAGTCCTGCACGTCGTGCGACCTCAACCTGTTGTCCGCTGAGACTATCTATGTGTCTTGACTCCAGTTCGTCTGCAGGCTCGAATCCGAAGACGCTTGAGTGAAAGCGGAACCTGGCTGAGGGGCGCTTCATGTTGGTCAACGCCTCGCTAAGTCCGTGGCGCTCGTCTTCACACGCAGGGTAGCCCGGCTGAGCATGTCGCTTCTCGGTTGAGCCGTTTCTCTAGGTTGCGTGGCGCGAGTACCGGCGTTCGGCGAAACGGGAATGGGCAATGTGTCGCGGGAAGCGAAAACGGGACGTTCCATGGTCTGCGTGGTATAGAATAGCGGGTCTGGGTGTCGACAACAATGAGGTCTAAGTTCAGATTATCACAGTTCAACCCTCCCCGCTATGGACAGGCGGGGAAGGCGCGAACTTTACTCGCGGCGTGCCCACTTTCGCACTCGTGTGCGGGCGATGGCCTCCGCTGTTGACTTCCAGCGCGGCCCGCGTTTGCCCGCGCCTGCTCGCTCTCGCAGCTCGCACGCACCTGAGCCCTAGGCCAATCGCCGGCTCCGTTCCGCTAGACCCGGATCTTGGCGGATAGTATCATCGCAGAACGCGCGGGCGCCTGCGTTCCGGGAATCCTGCGCCGCGGGTGAGAGGCGAATGCGAGGTGTGAGCATTCAATGTGGAAGTTTCGTGTGCCAGTACATTGGGTTCGTGGCCCTGGCGGCCGTGGCAGCTTCCTGTTCCGGCTCGGACGCGCCTGCGTGTCCGGACGGGACAGAGCACTACGTAGAGTACCGGCTGACTTTGGGAGGCTGTGCATGGCTTTGCGTCGGCGGCAGACGGTGAGGTCGTGGATGACGCCGCGTGGGAGGCCTTCCTCTCCGATACGGTTACGCCGCGCTTCCCGGACGGCCTCACCGTGCTGGATGCGCGCGGTCAGTGGCGCGGATCGAGTGGGGCGATTCAGTCGGAACGCTCCAAGGTGTTGTTGGTTCTCGCGCCGCCCGGAGGTGTGACGCGCGACCGCCTCATCGCGAGATCGCGAGGACGAGTCATACGACGTCATTCCAGCAGGAGTCCGTGCTCCGGGTGGTGGGAGACACCTGCGCGTCGTTTTCCTGACGCCGAGACACGGGACGCGTTTGCGCCGTCCGGTATGCATCGCAGCGCCATCTGCTAGAATGCGCACATGCCCAGCTACGGGATCACTCTCCTCTCCGGTGGACTCGACTCCACAACGGTCGCGGCCTACGCGAAGGGCCGCGTCGATCACCTGACGGCGGTTACGTTCAACTACGGCCAGACACACGCCAGGGAGGTCGAGTGCGCAACCAGCATCGCCGGCATCCTGGGCATCGAGCACAGGCTGCTTGACATTTCCTTCCTCTCCGAGGTCGCCTGGTACTCAGCACTCACCAGCCCGGAGCGGTTCCAGGTGCCGTCGGACCGGCCCGGCGAGGACATTGGCCACGGCGTTCCGATAACCTACGTGCCAATGCGCAACACGATCTTCCTGTCGCTTGCCGCCGCCTACATTGAGAGCCGCGTCCTGCACGCCATTGAGGTTGAGGAGATCGGAGCGGCGGACGTTGGCCAACCATTGGGGACAATGGGACAGAACGTGCTCGACTACAGCGGCTACCCGGACTGCCGGCCCGAGTTCTACGAGAGCATGTGCGCGGAGACCGCTGCGAGTCGGGCAGCCAAGCCGTCTGGACACTGAGTACGGGGCTGGTGGCCCAGGAGTGTTGGAGACGCCTATCATCGACATGACGAAGGCCGAGATAGTCGCGCTCGCAAACCGGCTCGGAGCGCTCCGCCGGAGCACAACCTGCGAGTCTGGCGGAAACACTGGGAGAGGCGACGCACCACTGTGACGCGCGGTGCGACAGCTGCATCTCTGCCGCGACGAAGGGTTACGCGCAGAAGCGGCGCGTGAGTCCGATCCGTCTGCATCGGCCGCGTGTGGGCCAGGGCCCTAGATCCTGCTCTGGTAAAGGCCGCGGGCCACCGCCGGAATCTGCTGTGGGCCGGATGCTGTGGCGTACACTGCGCCCACGCTCCAACCGTGCCCCGTAGTGGACAAAAGCTTCACCTGAGCTGCTCGGAATTTGCCTTGCGGAGCGGGCTGGTCCTAGCCCTCCGGCCAGCCGTCCGGAATTCTGTTCTCCGCCAGTGCCTCGCTGATGGCGGCGTCTGCGTCGCTGGTGACCCAGGTGCTCCAGATGCCGGGGTTCTGCTTCAGCCACCATAGGGCGGTGCATCGTTGTTGCTCGCGTCGTCGGAGTCTCTCGTGTCTGCCCGCCGGGCGGACGACTTCTCGCTGAAGCCTTTTCGATGTTGACGCGCCCAAGTGCCCAGTCATGTCGATGACCGCCCTTCGGATGCGCCCCTAGTCTGCAGCTCCGCAGCTCGTGTGTTCATCGCAATGATGATCGATGGCTGTCCTCGCATGGCGCATGCCTTGGTGCTGAGCCACAGCACTCCGACGCTGAAGGCAGGACTCTCTCGAGCGCCTGCACGCAGACCGTCCAGAAGCAGAGCGTCCAGTTTGTGCCCCACTAGGTCGCCAGAGTCCAGGGTACAGCTTCTGGTAGGCAGCACGATACCGGTCGGCGTTTGCGGCGGAGCTGCTCGTCACGGGAGTCAGTACGTGCACGGTCGGACAGCCCGTACGACTCGATCTGCGCAGAGCGTTTACTCTTCGCATGCCAGCCGCTAACGTCAGCCGACACCGAGCCGCGCCCATGCGCCCGTCTCCGCCGTAGCGAAACAGCAGCCTTGTATTCGTCGATCACTTGAGGTCTGTCGATGCTGGATCCGCAGGTCAGGCACATGTGCGATGCTCCTGGAGATAGGCGGAGTCTGACAAAACGACGATTGACCAGTCCTTTTCAGGCTCTCAGCGATGGGCTGCCACCTCACACCGTTGTCCACGGACCTCCGTCCATGCCTCCCGCTGGTGGGCAGCCGATCTCCATGTCACGTGCGTGTCGCCGTCGTGCGAAGGGCCGTTGAGGAGGGGCACAGCGTGTTGCGGACCCGAAAGACAACGCTCGTGGCGATGAGAAGCCGTGAGCCTTCCTCCACTATGTACATGTGCGCATCACCTGTGCTGGACCTGGGCGCTGGTCCAGTTCAGGTCGCTGCATGAATGAGTGGGCGCGGTCCTCCTTTTCTTCTAGTCAGCCATGCCAGCAGTGGCCAGTCCGACCGAGCAACGCACTGACAGCCATCAGTGCAAGACACTCGTGTCTGGTACTCTCATTGCTGCTCACCTCCACTCGTTCAACAGTTCGTGTCCCGCGTCCAGGCAAACTGGTGCTGTGACCCATGTATACACCGATGTGTGCACGATCGATCTAGTCGCATCCTTATCCGGCAGTGTGCTGTTCAAACGGAATGTGATGCTCAGTGGTGTCGCCGCGTAAGCTGAAAAAAGTCGCCCGAGCCCGTGAGTTAGTGACATGGGGCCGGACGTCTCCTAGATAGGCTGACTCGGAACACTGAGAAAGGTGACTTGTGGTACAACTATAGGGTAATGCGCGACTCGGCCGGGTGGGAGAGGATGGCAGACATGAGCTCGGAGAGGGCACTGATTGAGGTCGACGGACGCCTGCGAAGGTGTTTGGCGACAGCCGCGACAGGGATCTGCAGTCGGAGGTTATTGAGTCGACGAGCCGCGCCGAGATTCAGGAGGCGCTGGGCTTGGTGGTGGCCCTGAGAGACGTCTCGTTCCGGGTTCTTGCCGGTAACATATTCGTCGTGATGGGCCTGTCCGGCAGCGGCAAGTCTACGCTTGTGCGCTGCCTCATCCGGCTCATTGAGGCTACGAGCGGGCAGATCCGCTTTGACGGCGAAGACATCCGCAAGTTCTCGCCCAAGGAGCTTATGCAGTTCCGCCGGACCAAGGTCGCCATGGTATTCCAGCACTACTCCACTGCCTGTACTTCACCACAGAACGTCGTGGTCACAACGCTGGCGTATACGGCCTGAAGATCTCGGCGGCGGTGACAGGCAGTGCAAGGATACAAGGCGGACTGAGGAGGCATTGAGGTGTTTACTGTGGCGGGCGACTGGCGGGGCTGGGAGAACTACTTTCCGCGTGAGATGAGCGGCGGGATGCAGCAGCGCGTCGGGTTGGCGAGGGCCCTGGTGATGAACTCCGAGGTAATCCTCATGGACGAGCCCTTCAGCGGTCTCGATCCCCTGATACGAAGGGAGATGCAGGACCAGCTTATCACCCTGCAGTCGAACCTTAAGAAGACGATTGTGTTCATCACTCACGACCTCAACGAAGCCTCAAGCTGGGCGACCGCATCGCGATAATGCGGGACGGGGAGATCATTCAAGAGGGTTCGCCCGAGGATATCGTGATGCGGCGAAGAAGAGAGTCCGACGACGACTACGTTATCGAGTTTGTGCGTGACGTGTCCAGGGCAAAGATCATCAGGGCCAAGGCGATCATGCGAGAGCCTGACGTGGTGGCGTACGAGAGGCAGAACCCGCGCGTCGCACTGCACGCCATGCTGAATCACGGCATCGATTCGGTGTTCCTGATAGCACGGGACTTTACGCTGCGGGGGATACTCACCCGACAGCTGGCAAACGAAATGGTGTCGGAGCGAAGGGAGTCGTTGGAGGGCGCACAGGTCGTCGAGCCGGTTACAACCGACCCGGAAGACCATATCGAGGACATTGTACCGAAGTCTGCCCAGTCCGAGTAGTATCCGCAATCGTCTGGTCGCGAGGAAACGGGAGCTCATCCTTGGGAGGTTCCCAGGAGCGTATTGCTGGCGAGCATTTCCGAAAACGGTTAGGAGTTCTGACATGGCACAAGAACAGAGTGTTGAGTCCCGCGGTGTCGAGACACAGACGGCGCAATCGGGGTGGCGCATTCGCTCGCTGGTCTACAGCTGGGGATAGTAGCCTGGCTGGCGTGCGGTGGGTAGGTGGGCAATACTCGCGGCCAGTCTCCTGGTCTGGGGCTCTGAGATGGACTTTCCAACCACACACGTGTCCATGCAGAGACATCGGGGACGTAGTGCCTCGTGTGACACAGCAGGTCGCTCAAGGACGTCACCGCGGGCGCCATCGATGACTCCGTGGACTGGATTACGCTGAAGGGCGCCTCCGCGCTGTTCCTGACTGCGACTGAGCACAGGGTGTTACGGCACGCGTGTGATAACCATCGAAGTCGTCCCTGACGTGGACGTCCCTGTGCCGCGTCGTCGGCCTGGGCCTGCGCCTGAAGTTTCCTTTGCCGTGGGCCGTTGGCAGCCTCACGCCTCACGGACGCTGGCCCCACAGCCGACTTCGTCGGGTTGCAGGCGGGCTCTGGGAGAACATGATGGACACTGTGGCGAGCTGATGCGGTGCGAGTGATCGTGATGGGGAGTAGCACGCGGCTGCTCCGCTCGCATCTCTGGCCGCGCGCACCCGAGTACTGCGGACTAGCCCTGCCTTGCGTCCCCGATCCTGTCGACGAGATGCAGACACCATGCCCAGCTTCGTCTACCTGCTGCCCGGAATCCTGTTCTTCGGGCTGGGCAAGCCGGCAGGAATCTTCGCCACCATCATATATGAGGCGGTCCGCGCGGTGTACTAGTGCTGATCACGCAACCTGCGGATACGGACGCCAGTGGCCGCGAGAGACCCGGGTGCGAGGCTTCCGCTCATTCGGCGCGTCACCGTGGCAGCTGCTGACCACGGTGCAGATACCCATGGCGCTGCCCACTATCATGGCCGGCATCAACCAGACCACGATGATGGCCCTGGCCATGGTCACCATCGCCAGCATGGTGGCCGCGGGCGAGACTGGTGGCGAGCGACGCGTGCTGCGAGCGCTGCCGCAGAGAAGCCGTCGGACGGCAACGGGCACAGGGCACATGCAGGCCTGGCATCGCGTGTGTGTCACTGGCCTCATCAATAGACCGCCCGATGACGACAGTCCGTTGCCGCCAGCAGGCAGGATAGGATGAGCGTAGGCTAGCCGGCCACGGACGGAGCACCTGCGCAGGCCGCTCCTTTTTTATTCACACCCGTCTAACATTTTAGTTTCTCCGTTCTTCTTATACATTACCACTCTGGTTTCCCTTCCACGTTCAACACCACTTCAGTACTTCTTTCTTTTTTGTTCTAGTCGTTTAATATTGTTCCAGTTGAACTATGTTGCTTCGTTCTCTAGCGAAGAAAGGCAGCAGTTCCTTTACCACCCAATGACATAGCCTTACAGGTTCTTCCCTCCCTCCAATACCTATTTCGGCTTATGCTGTGTCCTCCATGACTAACCCTTTTCGTGTACTGTACTTTCTGCCCCTCTTTCCTTCCGTGAGTCTGGACAATATTCCGTCTATTGCCCATTCACGGATTGAGAGACTTGCAGCTTCACCTCGCCCCTCCGGGTTTAGCACAACAGCGTGAAGCGAAGCAGCGAAGCTGGTCGAGGCGGGGTTTAGCACGTCCCTTATCGGCAAAAGGCAAAAGGAAAAGGAACCAACTTTGGAATGCCCACTCCAGTCAGCATCTGCCATGGGATGCCCCGAGAGAATTGAGGAATGTTTCCATTACTTTTTTTTACCTGCACCTTTTTTCGTGTTTCCTGTAATATAATTTTCTTTTTTTGCATTTACCCCGGTCTACCACACATGCCCCACTAATAGTTCCATTCTCCTTTTCTTTTTATCCGTATTTTCTACTTGATGCTTCTTCTGCAGTTCTTCCTTAGGGGGCTTCTTCCCTTTCCTGCCGTTGACTATCCGGTCTCCACTTACCGGCACTTAACCTTTTCTAATACCTTTTTGCCTTATTTCTGCCCTATTGGGTGTTTCCATCCTCCTCTGAGGGCCTTTTATCCCCCCGGGTCTTTCCCTTTTTACATGCTCCCCCTCACCTGTCGGTTTAGTCTATTTATTTGCACTGTATCGCCTCGTCCTATAGTTTCTTAGTCGTTACTCCTTTCTTTTGTTATCTACTGGCTTGTAGATTGCATTGTGCCCTTCTCTCATTTTTCCCATTTTCGTTTCTACTTTCCCCTCGGTCCTTCCCCCGAGCTTTGTCTTTACGGTTCTTTATTTAATTAGCTCGATTTGATCTGTACTTTACTTCCGTTTTTTGGTCCGAAACCCAAGTCTTCTCGTTTTTTCCCTTTCAGTTCCTTCTGTTCCTTCACACTTCTTCCACGACCGATTTCGTTCTAAGCATGAATCTTTGGACGATCATGCACTTTGCTCGTGCTCCACGATGCCGCGACTTCCATGTTTCTAGCTCGCATACCACTCCTTACCTTGACATAGTATCGTCTCCCGTGTTAGAATTAGTCAGGTTTGCTAAGAATAGAGTGTTAGCGCTAATAGTCCCCCCCCTCCTCTCTTTTCTCTTTCTCTCCCCTCATCCGTCCCCCTTTGCCTTACCTTTACTGTAAAGCAGCAACAAATCCTGTTTTCGTCCCTGGTAACTAAATCCAGTGACACCGCTAGGTTTTCCCACTCGTCAGCACGTCGTCGTTTCTCATGGGCCCATATCGTTTCGCTTACGCATCAGTGCGGCGTCCTTAGCTTAACATTTCGCCATTTGTGTTGTCACCTTCTCCACCGTCCTAATCATCATCACCTTCAACGTTTACTATGCTCTATCTACAAACATCTGCTGTTGTCTTATGCTGATCTGTCTTACCTTTCTTCATGGCTAATTTTGCGTGCACTTCACTGTGCCGCACCCGTAAACACACGTGTAGCATAATTCGTTTTTTTCCGTCATTCCCCCTTCCCTCAACAACCTCCTCACTCTCATTCACTGCACAAAACTGAACAGATCCTCGGCCTATGCGTAAGGAACAGTCCCTCTAGGAATCAAGGAAGGCGAAAAGGTTGGTAGGGAACCAGAAGGGCGGACGTACGGACCCGACAACGATGAGTACTGGCAGTGCAATTCATCTACCGATTTCTAGCCTCGTATAGAGCACCGAGGGCGTGAAGATATAGAAGAGGAGGAAAAAAGTGAAGAAGCGGGTGGCGGTGACGGAGGACGGGAAAGAAGGGACAGACGTGGTAGGTCCAGGGTAGCGCGACTCCTTACTATTCGAAAGCGCGTGCAACTTCGACGCACACCATTCGAGTAGTGCTACCACGAACAGGCAGCAACAAATCTACCTCAAAATCCGTGAAATTATTTATACGGATATACATACAAAACATTCACTCATCGCTTCAGTATAATTCCACCCGAGCCGAGACTCGGTCACTGTCTGTTTTTAGAAAATTCTAGTCTGCTAGGTAGCGAATGCTTAAAAAAAATGGAAAAGCACTTGAAGAGTGCAATAAGAAACAACCGCCCTCGCCCATATGTAGCACCCTTACCTGCGACCGGTTCGTTCTCACAGTACGTGTTTCGTTACTTTCAGCGCATTTAGCTACAAATAGGAGTTGATCTTTATTATAGACCATCTACTAAATCCCCTATATACGAATTTCAGGATCAACATTCTCTATAAGGCTTAAGTCGCATACTTTGTATGCATAACTCCCATTGTCGGCGGTGCACGAATATTCTGCGACATGCGGTGTGTTTCAAACAAAATCATAGTTAGCTAAATTAACAAACAGAAACCCAAGTAGTGGATGAAAGCACTTAGACAGTAATATAACA
>CASHTH010003829.1:0-32725 GCA_030341885.1 Geodia barretti | reverse complement strand
TTGGCGAGCGGGAGCGAGCCAACCTAGTCTTTCGTTCGAGCGGAATTTTTTGTGTACGTACGTCGTGTAGGTGCGCATGCGCGTCTTTGTACGCGCTTCTTTTTATCCGAAATTATTTCAACTCTCCTCCATTCGACCATCGGTGACTGACCGAAGCTGTACCTCTTCCCAATCTCAAGGTGCAACTTGCATAATACGCTAGGGCACATACTGCTGCATGCCAGTTGCCAGGTGGACCACGACTGACGAGCTGAAAGCGTAAGGTAAGTACCGTTCTGCTCACCTGCTCACCGTTCTGGCAATATACAGTACGCATGTAACGGCGACAGGTAGATCTGTCTTGCTTCACGAAAGGAAAGCTGTACGCGTTATACAGCCCGAACATCGCGGTGAAATCCCAAGTTGGGTCGCTCCCGCTCGCCAATAATGTTCAACATTTCCACTAGTAATTATGTTGATATATCACTTGCGCATGCGCCCGCTACGCGAGAGAGGCGCGCCCGCAAGTGTGAACGTCACCGACCCGCCCGGCCGCCGGTCGGTCGGTAGGTAGGTATATATATAGGCCGGGAGCCCGCGCGCCGTGCGTACAATGCAAAGTGTGTGTGCGCCGCAGCAGCCCCTCCCCCTCGCTCTGCAGCCCGAAAAGGGTGGGGCTGAGTATGCGCAAAAAATAACTCGAACAAGTGGAAAAATCTTTTCTTCAAAATGAAGGGGGATGTAGGGATGGTGTAAATTATGAAAAAGGATGCCAACAAGAAGATGCTTCAGCCGACAACAAAAATCGTACATCCATCCCTACATCTTTCTTTACAGTCACAACCTCTATATACTGTGATAATTATGTTGTGAATAATGTATCTTACATACTCTATGACAAGTAACCACACATTTTTTTATACAGAGCAAAAGAAAGAAAGATGTAGGGATGGATGTACGATTTTTGTTGTCAGCTGAAGCATCTTCTTGTTGGCATCCTTTTTCATAATTTACACCATCCCTACATCCCCCTTCATTTTGAAGAAATGATTTTTCCACTTGTATAAGATCATCTGAAACTCTCCCATCATTCAAATCATCCTTGAAGGAATGGCTAAATATTTAATCGTTAATTTTCATACACCATGTACTAGCTTTTGGCTATTGTGTATGATTATAAATTCATATAAAAATATAAAAAAATATAAAAAATTATATTACGTCCTTGGAGATAATAGATAGTCTCTGTCTACTGCCCCCTGCTTCAGGCATAAACATCCATTAGCTGCCGCTTTCAACAAGATAGAATTCAGTCATCCCCATGATCAACGATATATACATGCACACCACGGCACACGATACATAACACCATCCCTATATCTAAGGGCCAGCACAAGCGGTGGGGCTAGTGGGCTGTAGCCCTACCACATTTCGTAACCAGGGGGCTTAGCCCCACCACTATTATTCCAGCATATTCCCGGTTTCGCGCATGCGCAGCGAGGGTTATTGTAGTTGGTCTGTGTGTGTGTGCGCGCGTGTGTCCGTCCATCCGTCAAGTGCTTTTCATTCCACTAGAGTAGCCCCACCACTTTATATATCTTAGTGCCGCCACTGATACCCCATGGAACAAAGGTGTCCAGCTTTGTGTATCTTCGGTGTGTAATGACCCCTTGTTTCTTCCTCTTTGGTGCTTCAACCCATCCCTATATCCTCCTTCATTTTTAACAGTTTACATACATAGGCTTCCATAGTGCCGCCATAAATAACTGCGCACGCGCACAGAGCTGCGCACACACGCGCTCGCGGCCTCAGCAGCGTCAGGAATAGTGATGGTCCGCTGCAATGTTTGGGTAGTGTTTTTTTCGCAGGCAGTTCTCACAGTACCTATCATCTCTGGGACTGGTACGCTAGCTTAGTGATCATGATACACATCCCTGACTTCACGTTTTCAGATAACCTGCTGCAACTACTCCCATCAAAACGCTGCCTGTGCCCCAAGGAGGATTATAGATGCGAGGTGACCTCTGCAGTAGGAATTTTATGGCGAATGGTTACAATCAATGCGACTGGATTGTCTGCAATAAACGATGATGACACACATTATACCGAGGAAGGTGGCTTCCAAATACGTTTTGTAAGAAATCTAGGCAACTTTACATCAGTTCTACATGTTAGCAACTTGAAATTGAATGACACGAACATCACTTGTGAATATCAAAGTGACGGTAATAAGAGTGCTGCGTTATCATTAAAAATAGTGGGAAAAAGTGGAAAAATCAAATGAGGGGGGATATAGGGATGCCTCGAAGCACCAAAAAGGAAGAGACAATTAAGTGGTCATTACCCAGCAAAGATACACAAGGGTATATATATACATGACACCATCCCTATATCAAAATAATATGAAACAAAGATATCGGGATGGTGTCATGTATAATTATATCATTGTGTATCTTTTCTGGGTAATGACCCCTTGTCTCTTCCTTTTTGGTGCTTCGAGCCATCCCTATATATACCCCCCTTCATTCTTAAAGAAATGATTTTTCCACTATATTATAGGGATTGGTGGTGCATGAGACTGTTAATGGTGAGGTTATATAATGATAAAAAAATTAAACTCCTCAACGTAGGAGTTTCGAGCTTTTATTATGGTGCCTCTTGAGAAAATGTTTTGCTCCGCATCACAGACTGATGTTTACAGAGTAGCTATAGCTACCGTTATAGGAAAGTGGAGCATTGTGTATATTATATAGTATATATAATATAATGCTTGCGTTTATAAAGAAAGGGTTTGGGAAAGAGACTAGCCACAATTGTCACCAAAACTAAGCGCATTAGTTTACAAACTAAGTCATGTATACTGGTTTTACTTTCAAACTGAGTTTTCTTTCCTTGATATCTTGGGAGTACACAGCTAATACACATTACTTATTGGAAACAAGTGTCGGACTTTTTTGCATTGTTCTTCATTTCTTCTTTTCAATTTCCTCATAAATTATTTTTGTTAAGAAGGTTTTGCATTCTTTTTCCTTGCCATTTGCATATATAGTAGCTAGCTAGCAACCCAGCAGTAAAACTGCACACTACAGATTTCTTAAAACTCAGATGGAAAATCAGCCTTTTCTTGACTAGTAAAGACTTATTACCACCCTGAACTAGTACAGGAGTAGAGGATGTGAACTCTTTGTCAGTTGATGTAGTGAATATATTTGCAACATTGCTCTCCGTTCAAGTTGAACATACGTAGGTGCAGGGTAAGTGCAAAATAGCCATTAATCAACAAAAACGGCACTTTTCTACAATATTATTATAGTAGCTTCAATCACAGTATATCCTATCCGTAGGTGCAGAGGTTGTCGATAAGACAGCGTGCGTCCGTATGGCACGCCGTTTGTCACAAAATTCTAACCGCTCACATCCGGGTTTTTAGCCTAGTTTCGGCACCATAAGAGCGTCGAAGCGCATCGCGGTTGCTATAAGCCAGGGTGCTGTGGATTTGAATGACCACACAAGAAGGTACGTAGTCTCGCAAACCAGACCCTCACGCTTGCGAGAGACTATAAGACGACAGAAGAGACAGAGAAAAGGAGAGAGCAGAGTCCTTTCTTTACAGTGCGGAATAAGGTAAGGGTTAAGAAAAAGACCTGAGCGTGTTGGAAACTCGCTATCATTAATAAGAAGTAGCTAGCTGCCCAAGATACCGCGGACAACAACCAACCTCTATCGTAGGCAACGTCTTGGGGTGAGTGTAGCGGAGAAAGTTGTCCACACAGTTCGAAATACACGCGCCACGGAGTCAGTCGCATCTGGGCGCAAACCATAAAGTAGCACATTTTGATGCCAATCTTGCCAGGATTATGCCTAATCAGCTCTAAAGCGTTGTAGCTAGCTTTTTTTTGCATCATGCACAAATATTCGCCTATTTTTTTAATTCTAGCAGAATTTTTTTGGACAGCTATGAGGGTCGCTGAAGGATTTGCAAGAAAGGTATGTACGTAGCTACCCAATAAAAAAAGATCTAGTGTGTTCACTTCATCTAGGTGTGATCAACAACATAATCAACTATTGCAACATGCCATAACTGTTTTGTTCATGCGTGCACTTTAGAATAATAATAAGTCCGTCATTCATGTATATAGTACAAAACTTATGAATTCAGCCTCTAGCACACATAGAAACATGGTCAGCTACCGCCGCACTCTGCCTGAGTCACGATCTGTGGATTAACATACTTTTACTCACTGCAAATGTGTACTCCCTCACAAATTCTTCCTATTACCATGTGTATAGATAAGCAAATTGGTGTCTCAGAGCGTCGGTAGACGCTCTATAATATGTAGGTATGGCACGAGTGAAATCTGACGTTATCCGCGTATACAAAACGCCTCGAAACTCGCCGAGAGCGCCTAGCTATGCTTGAAAAATACACCAAAAATTAGTCACGGGGCCACATCTACCAAAATATTCCCTACGTCACTGCAATTCTCGACACGAGAATCCGCTCATACGCGATTTAACGATTATCGAATACATCTTCTTTAGACCCGCTTTTCCTTACTAGAACCAGTTGATGCACTGAATTTCTCACTAAAAACGTGCCCCGCGATGCTGGAGGTGTGCATTGTCGTACAGCGATCTTTGTTTTCTTGCCGCCTATCGCCAAGAAAGGTTCCTGACGGCCACTACAGCAGACAGAAAACAACGCTATTTTCTGACTGCTATATATATACTCGCTTAGGTTTCTCTCAAGGCATATAACCCCTGCAAGTTGTCCGCATTCCCTCATTGCTTTGTTTAACAGGGGTGCCTCACGATACTCCTTGTCTCAACCTTCCAGAAGGGACTAATAATATCGGGACATACGCGAACAACCAAGTGCGCATGCGCGTATGGTTCGTTCGGGACCCACCCACTAGTATTTACCCGCGATCGCTTGCTAGTTACGAGTCTATGCTTGAAGCAACAGTACACTGACATATACGCAGTGCTAAAGAGTGAGTACCAGAGTCCAGTTGTGCATGATTCGTTGCTCTGCTGCAAACCGTGTTTTTTTCACTACCGCGCAAATAAATCGGGACAAGCAAGGTGATGGGCGGGACAAGGCTGTGAAAATCGGTACTGTCCCGCCTAATTCGGGACAGTTGAGATCTATGCTTCCAGTTCAACGTTTAGCATCCCCTCGGCCCCTATAGCACCGTTTCTTTGCTGACAGTCGTGGCTGATAAAAAGAACACCACCCAGTTCCTTCAATCGCAAGGCCCTCCACTGCACTTTAGCTACCACTACTCAGCTGTCGTCGCTTCTCCATCCTTTGAGATAAGTTCAACTTCTGGCTTTATCAGTTGAAAAGAAGAAGGAGGGCAGAAGATATTATGTGCATAATTTTGAGAATATAAAGGCTAGAGGTAGATCCCTTTATCAGTCAGGCCCTGGTAAGGTAAAGGCAGTAGCTGGGGCCTCCTATCATGCTGACCTGATAAGAAATAAGCAGCTGTTACCCCAGTTGAAGAAAAATATTGCTGATAGGGCTACATTATAGAGGTAATGCAGAGGACTTGACCTGTTGTGGGAAGGATACCCAGCTTATCTGGTGGGGCTCTGAAGCGTTTTCAGCTCCTATCATCACTGCTGACTTGTACATTCCTGCACCCTTATCCCACTGCTGACCTAGCCTTTGTTGCACTACCAACTCCTAGTCTTGTGTCCAGACCCTCACGTGCTCCGCGCGAAAGAGGGTCTGGTAAATAAGGTCCGATTTCTTGGTTGTGCTGAGTCCGCATGTTCAGAAAACGGGTAACCGAATCAGATTGCCTGATTTAAAACTATCATGTGACATGAAGAAGATCGCAATCCCAACCCGTTCTGCGCATGCTCAGCACAACGAAATGGGAGCGCTGACCAGGTAATCACATGACTGACAGGTTGAATTATGCAATTTGCATACACATACTGATCCAAGAAATTGGACTTTATTTACCAGACCCTCTTTCGCGCGGGAGCACGTGAGGGTCTGGGCACGAGACTAATTGTAAACCTACTTCTTACCATGTCTGGCTATACTACTCTGTATTATGCATGGGGCATATATGCTATCTTTATGTCTCAAAGTGGCTAGACTGCAACTCCACTTGTCAAGCTGGACCCTGAATCCTACAAACATCTGGCTTCTACTGCCCACTTGCTACTAGCTATATATCCTGATTTGGCCTCCACCTTCAGTTTGATATAGACCTCTCCTAAAGAAAAACTCTCTTCACAACAAAGCATATTATGTATAATGAAAGTTTTGTACTTGCGCATGCACCTGCTAGTCTCTCGTGCAAGAATCGAAGAGCATCAAAATTGCAAACCATGTCACGGCTACCACCCCCGCCCCCACAATGCACTGCGAGTGTGTGTGTTCAATCATGATCTCTGCAAATCATTTGCAGCGCACAAATCTCCACCTACGCGCGCATGAACCCTATTACGTACAACCCTCGCTCTGCATTGCGAAAAGGGTGGGGCTGAGCATGTGCTAAAAAAATAAGTGGAACAAGTGGAAAAATAATTTCTTCAAAATGAAGAAGGATGTAAGGATGGTGTCAATTATGAATAAGGATACCAACAAAAAAAAGATGCTTCAGCGGAAAAACAAAAATCATACATCCATCCCTATATACATCTTTCTTTACTCACATCCTCAACTGTGATTTGTTATGAATTAGTATATATACCTATGCCAATAACGAGTGCCTACACATTCTTATATAGACAGAGCAAAGATGTAGGGATGGATGTGTGATTATTAACCCTCGGCGCGCATGCGCAGCGAGGGTTACGGTAGTTGGTTTGTCTGTCTGTCTGTCTGTCTGTGTGTCGACGCTTATTCTGCCACTACAGGCCACGAGGTGGCTAATGAGCGATACCAACGGCTTCAGAACTACGCGAACCTGAAAAATTATTAGGCGATTTTCCTGAAACGACTGCGTTCGAGAGATATGCCGTGAAAACAAGCGAAAAAGCCAATATGCATAATCGCACTGGGCTTACCGCGACCTGATCCGCTCGCTCTGTGTACCTTGGGGGCTCAGGAAGTCACAACCAATGGCATGTCATGCTATCTACTACTGTAGCTAGCCCGTGTCTGACTCTCCGCGGGCTATATACTAGCGGATAACGCAAATAGCCGCCCAGCCCATTTAGCAGTATCGCGCATGCGCAGTTCGCCGAGGGTTTGCACTTTAGTGCTTTTCACTGTTTTCAGCTGAAGTATCTTGTTGGTGTCCTTTTTCATAATTTACGTCCTCCCTACATCCTCCTTCATTTTTAAGAAATCATTCTTCAACTTGTATAGCTAATTATGGTCATGATAATTATTTTCTGGAAGACAGAGCCCAATAGAAGGCCAACATCTCATTGGTGCATGAAAGGTCAATTGTGGGACAACACTCACTTTCTCTTGTCACAAGACAGATGAGAATTGTCACAGAATGTATATTTTTCGAGGTATATAGTTTACACCATTGTGACTCCCAGCAGCTTAATTATAGCAATGCTACTGTGTCCTATACTTGACACTGCAATCTTAGTGAGGGTCATTGTGATTGTTTTTTCAGCACACATCCATCTATTGCCTGAGACACAGCTTCCCCCAGTTTAATTTTGTCACTATGCAATTATAATCAGGCAACTCGCACACCGCAAATAGGTGCCTGGCACAAAAGTTTGCTGATTCACGAAGTCCGCACATGTTGAGTCAGTTTAACCAATCTTCATTACTAGCATTACCTTTTGATTTTTAGGACTTCTGTGGTACATTATTGCCAAACCCAAGATGTACTTCCACTCTATAAGTAGTGCAATAGGAAAGTCCCTAGTATGGTGCGGAGGAATGATAAGAAGGGTTCTTCAGAGGCTACTGATAATCATCAGGGTCCTTAGATTTACTCCCCCCCCGCGCAGGCCTTTAGTGGTGCCATTTGAGAAAAGTGTAGCTGGTGGGGTGGCCAGAGGAACATCTATATGAATACTAGCTACACTTGAACAGTCAGCTATAATAGCTACATAGCAGTGACATTTGGAGGCTTCAAAATAATGTTCAGTAATGTTCAATTATGGTTTATCTCTGCAGGTGTCACTGCCATTTATTGGAATCTCATTCATTGGTTGGATTGTGTTTACTGCTGGTTTTGGACGGTACAAGAAATGGTATGATTACAAATGAGATTGCTTTAGAGTCGATTTGGCGATAAAAACTGAACTGCCCGCACAAATGCAGTAAGAACAAAATGAGATTAAGAGAGAGGAGGGATTCTAAAGGTATATTCACAACACACACAGCAAAATGCTCATACACAGGAACGAGAATGTCATTTTTAGTGAACGGATGTCATAACCGGCTTTAATGTTGCTACCTCATTGTAAGGCCTTAATAAATTTTCTATTAATTTTACCTATTTTTCTTTTCTTAAACCTACTTTGCTCTTGCTTTCACCTATTTACCTCATTAGGTTACTCATTTTCTTCAGTTAAAAAAGGAGCGAAGAACCAAATTACATTACACGATGAAAATAATTATTCAGTTACTATATACTACGATTATTATATATACTGTAGAATTACAAAAAGTTCTGTATAATCTTCTAAATGAGGATTGTTGCTGTGAGTTGAAAGAGTTAGAGAGAATAGAAAAACACACGCTCTGCTGCCACAGAGGACGGCTGCAACAGTAGCACACGTTTACATGCATTCGCCCACCGTGGAAGTGCATTCTTATGATCTTTCCACCAAGTCAGTGGGTCTATGGCAGATGACACGTCTTCCCTCTTCCCATTGCACATGCACAATGCCAGATGCTCACCTGTTTTCTCGAATAATGCCCAATGCCTTTAAGCTACCTATTTTGCTATAAATTATGTAAAATTTATCAAGGCCTATATACTCATTGTTGACATGCATAAATACCTAGTTTGAAGTTGGGCATCTTTGGTTGTTTAATTACCCTGTGGTCTGCTCCTACAAAGTGAGTTTGAGTATACTGTGCCATAGCATATATAGTGGTTTGAGGTTTGCCATTGTGTTGTGTTATATTGTGTTGGATTTGAACCTCAACAAGCTGAGTAGTAGCTAGCTCAGTTGGTAGAGGGTTCGCGTAGACTACAGAGTGCCGTGGGTTCAAATCCCACCCATGAGGGCCATGTAGTTGACCGGTTTGCTTTCCTTGCTACTTTATTCACATGCGTACGTATTATGCAACAACCAATAGCACTAAGGGCACTGCTAGTTGTAGGTATTATGCACTACAGATGTGCACTAATTGATGTGCTGGGGCATCCCACTTGTAGCTGGCGATGCCAGTTTTCTCGGTCTAAACTGAAGCTGCTAGTGTTGCTCATAGGCCGCCTCATAGCCTTGAGTGCCAAAACATGAGAGACGGAGAGAGAGAGGTGGAGAGTGGAGAGAGAGAGAGTGAGGGAAGGAGGGAGGGAGGGAGTAAGTCCTAATGGGCTTCACACCTACACACCTACATCAACAACAGCACATTCAACTATAACCCTCACTGAATCTGCACGCTGAGGGTAAACACAGGTTAGTTACTAACAATAGATTACAGTGAGCTACCAGTAGTGGGATCTGATTGGTATTGAAATTGAAAATAAAATTATTAGCAATTCTTGTAGCTCGCTACCCTTACATACTTGCTGTTTGTCATTTTCTTCCACAGGTTGAATGACTATGAGGATTATGTAAGTGTGGAGGAATCTTACCTTTACGCCTACTGGGCAGGCAGTGTGATTGGTCCATTTGCACATATGCTGGCCGTTGCTCATGTGTTGCTGTGGGGACTGCCCAGCTCTGTTGTTGGAAGTACTGTATCGTAAAGCTTGAGCCTAGGTTTTCTACCAATGTGAATAGTGCTGGGAATCGTTCTAAACTCTGTTTGTGTATAAGATACTAAAGTATAGATCTTGAATGTCATTGTGGCTGCACCTTGAACACACAGTGATGGTGTAGCATGGCACCATCTGACTTAAAAGAAAAGAGGTGGAGGTGGAGGGCCATATCTAAAAGCATTGTAGTAAAATACTGGGCAAACGAAAAGCACTAGAGTGCAAACCCTCCCAGGCAGGAAAGCTATATAGTGAGCTGTGAAAGGAGAAATTATTTTTGGGCTTCTTGACCAATGACCACGTTACGGGTTGTAATTTTCCAGGAGCTAACAAATGTGGTAAAATGAGTGGGAGGGTTCATTCAATTGGTTTGCTCTTTTACGACCTCTTTACCACTTGCATTCATGACCAAATGCACAGTACTTTCTTAAGGGGGTCCGGTAGGCAAAAAAACGCCATGTAATTAAAAAATCCATTTAAACTTACAGTGCAACAACCATGCATTTTAGTTTTTGTCCACACAAAGAACATGTTAGAGTGAATTTTGAATGATTTGTGTGTGCTAAAAAAGTGTTCAAATAAAACAAAATTGTGCAAAGAGACATTTCTGATAGTGCCGACTTGGGCAGCTCGTAGTAAAGCCATCCTATGACTTCAAACCTCCAGAAAATGGCACACAGGTACCTAGAAAGCATGAACTGTGCATACTACATTTTACTTTTTCAAAGCTCCTGGCTACTCACATCAACTAGAGTAGTGCCTCGTGTGATAGCTATCTGATATGCTTTGAGTCAAGAATCCCCATGGGTCTCCACCGGCGGTGGTCCTGACGCACGCCATGGTCGCATCCCCACAACTATAACACACACATACTTCACAAGTATGTGACAAACAAACACACAATCGTCATATATCGATAGCATCTTGGATGAAGTGGATCGAATGATACCGACCAATTTGATATGTTGTGTCTGCACATACAAGATTATAAAAGCGCCCCAAACGTCGAAAGTGAGCGTTGAGACAGAACCAGCCGAAGCAGAACACACACATAGAGACTGACAGTACATCTGGTGCCAAAATGAAGTACTACATAGCTGTGTCCTAGCACGTTATACTAGGTCCTGGTAGATCACTCCAGTCAATACCCTCCAGGTGCACATACACTGGCCCTCCTCTCTTTATTCTTGTCTCAATTCAATTCCCTTTCGCTCTTATCTCTGGCCCTCTTCCTGAACGCCTTTCCGCGTTCACTTCGACGTCAAGCCGATTGTAGCCCGCTTACTTCAGTATCCGCGCGCTCCCTATTTTTGGTCCGTCGCTCTCACATACTTTCAGTTTCTGACAACTGCTGACAGAACTGGATACTCACTGGCAGTAATGTGGGAGACGTGGAGAGCTTTCACTCCTCGCTGGCATGTAAGTCAGACACCGCGCTGTCGGCATTTTGATGGAGGCGCTCTTCCTGTCGGCGTATCTGACGGCGTTTGCGCACATTTCCTATCGTCGTGTCTACGAGGAGGTCTACGCTTCGTCGGCGTCCGACGTGATTGATGCGCTGTTAGAGATCCTTGTCGCTGGCGCTTGAAGTGCTGGAGACGCGGCGAAAAGCCATGACTCTCCAGAAGCACGTACGTCGCGTGCGAGTTCTTGCACGCGGCGACGATACACAGTCACGTATGCCCATGGCAACGGCCAGAATATCTGCCATTCATCATTGGTTGAGATCTCGACGGTATGCACTACGCGGAGTATACCCACACACAGAGTATTAATGCTCTAGTTGCCAAACTAAGCGCATGTGCGCGTCTATACATTACCTTTTGCCAGTTACAGTGCTCTTCTAATTATACGATTTTGAACTTTGTGTATGTCAATGTATGGCAGAGTATGTGTGTAGATTGCATGTGTAGAAATCATAAATATGGTGTCTTTGTCGCCGAGAAAGGGAATAGCATAGGTTGGATATATGGAGGTATATGCTACTCCTATATAGTCTAAAACACTAAGCTCAGAAGGCGACTGGCTTGTCTTAGGACTTTAGGAACTGATGAAGACATGAAAAAATATTTGGCATGTTTGTGGTGATTTTAGCCTACCAGACCCCTTAACACAATCTCGCAGACAGCTGTGGTCTCTATCATGTACCTGTCAGCTGTGGGTTATGGCATGGTGTTCTGTGGAATCTACATCGAGAGCACATCTGATGACGATCTTCCTGATGTATTAGATGATTTGGATAACAGTCTCAAGCTCGTGTTTGCCGGAGGGCTTATAACTACTCTATTCTGGGTATGGTGTGTGTTGTGTTTCTTTGTAATACGCACAATCAACATTCCCAAGCATGCAGTTCTAATGTAAGCAAGTATCGTAGCTGTGAAAAGAAGTGGCTCTGGCTGGATGTTCAGGCGGGCCAAGATCTTGCCATCTCTCGATTGTTTTTATGTCCATTGTGTACCACAAAGAACACTCGTAGCCTTGCAAATGCCAGTGTGCCGTTTTGCAGAAAGTGCTGACTCAGCGGGTTGACTTGGTTGCGTGGGCGAACATACATCTCTAAGGAGCACGTGATGCAAGCGATGACGCGTGCACAACCTCCCCTGGGCTTATATATATTAATAAGTGAAATAATGCCCTGCTGTGGCTAAAAAATTGTTCTAGCTAGACAAAATATATGTTATAGGGCAAAATAATTGCTCTAGGGCTAGAATGCTAGTTGCTAGGGAAATATCTGTTCTAGTGTTACAAAGCTAGGCCTTAGGGCAAACCCAATCTTCTAGGGCATTAAAAGCTAGACCCTAGGGTTAAAATCTTGCCATAGGCATCAGAATTAAAGCTAGGACTAGTGCTAGGGCCTAGTTCCGATTATATGCAGCAACTGAAAACAATTCTGCCAAATACGTATTTTTTGCCTATTCTTTTCATCATTAGGCTGTGCACCTGGCCTTTTGGCCATGGTTGAAGAAAAATGAAGATAATGGAGGGCAAACTGGAGACTTTTCTACTTTCTGAAATACTTTTGACTAGCCTGAACTTTGTAGCTTCTTTGCATATAATATTATACTGCATAGGATGAGTTTGCATCCTATTGTTGACTATATAGCACTGTGTTCAGGAAGTGCACCAAGCTGACCTCCTTTCTATTTGCGGTCCAAGTCTAATGCTTATGAGTAGACTAGTGTGCTCGTATGCCAGCAGCACATGCAAGGGGTCGTAGAGCGCCCGAAGCCTGCGTAACATGGACTACCAGCTTATTCAAAAAGTATTACTTTGTTGTTCCTCAGCATGGTAGCATTCAAGGAAGCCCCGCGTAACAACTTACGATACCACCTTATGTATCCCCATATAATATAGCGACGCTGGTCGCGCGCGAAGGTTTGCGCATGCGTGGCATTTTCTCTGCATACGCCCCTTTTTTGTGTAGCGCGATGTCGAATTGGATGCTGGATATATTGTTGCTCGCTCTGTGGGCAGGGACCGGCTGTGGATACGAGTGGGATGATCATGGCTACGTTCTCTATTGTCCTTGCATGGGTGAGTGGTAAATTTACTCCTCGCCACACCCCCATTTCTGAAACCTACAAATTTGACAAGAAGCCTACGGAATATTATGTATTGGACTACTTCTGCTCAATCCTCCAAACTTCTGCCACTCTAGGACGTTTTGGAAATCAAGCGGCTCACTTCCTTGGAGCTCTCCGATTTGCCAAAGAGCTGAATCGGACTCTTGCAGTGCCTCCATGGAGATCATACACACGTAAGGTAAATCAGTGTTTGTAAGAATAATAATGATAGTTTGAGACTAACACTGCACTGTTTTACACAGGCCAATGTTCCGTTTGGTGAGTTGTTTGACATTGAGGTAGTTCAGAGGTACCACAAGTCTCTCCCACTGGAAGAGTTCATGGTCCAGCTAGCTCCTCAGCACTGGCCACCAGGAGAGAGAGTCGGATACTGCTACAGGTTTACACTCTCTTTGCTGCACTCTAATATATAGTACATTATATGCTGGCTCCTACTTTAATAGTACATATTGAACCACACTTGGCTCGTAGCTACAATCTTTTGTAGTAGCTCATGGATACAGTCGAACTGCCAAACAAAGGACGTGTTTAAAACGGGCCCTTTGTTCTTTCTATGTAGGTTGTCCCTATTTCGGAAGTTCATCTCTATGCTATTTTCGTTGATTAGTAACATAGTTTCTGCTGTTGGGCGGTTGTCGGTTTCTCGGAGGGTCTATTATCAGAGGTTTGGCTGTATGTTTCTCTAGGGCTCGTGACCGAGGTGTTAATGACTGTCTAATGAAGGAGGGAAACCCGTTTGGTCCGTTCTGGGACGAACTTGGGGTGGGCTTTGACAGGTCAGAGTTCACCGGTCTTGGTCACGATGTCTACAATGAACGGACTCGAGATCTGTGGAATAAAAAGTAAGTATAATTATACCTAAATAAGTCAGATCGGTTTACCTTAAGAAGTGGTGGAGAAGAAAGAAAAGGTCAAGGGAATGCCTGACTGGTTTGTTTATTCACTGGTAGCCCTTAATTATGTTCATAACCTGCTGTTCTTCGTCTTTTCTTGAACATGTCTACATGTAAATCTGGAACTCGGTGTGCGGGTGCAGGTTTCCCCCCAGCCCAGCACCCAGTCCTCACCTTCAAAGGAGCCCCGGCATCTTTCCCAGTTCAGACGTTCAACAGAGACCTCCAGAGGTATGTGGTGTGGAACAGTCACATCAGGGAGTGGACGGAGGACTACGTCCAGAGAGAGATCTCCGGGGAGCCCTACATTGCAGTCCACCTCCGGATCGGATCTGACTGGGGGAGACTGGCAAGTGGCTATAGTGTAGCATACATTGTTATTGAGGCCAAAGTGTTAGCGGTCCATCTCAGATTTAGATGTGACTGGGTGAGACTAACAGTGGCATAAGGTTATGGTACATTGCTGTGATATAGTGTTTCAAGGGTTAATGTATTTGGGGGTAAGAAGGGCTGGTATCTGTACGGTGGGTAAGCGGAAACTGTCAGGTAGTGGAGCTGCTCACAGGTCTATCAGAGAGCACAGGATTTGCAGGTTCATACGCTTAATTTATAGCCTGAGAGAAGGTGTGGTTCAATGAAGCTGGCAGTATAGCTGGCGTGTTGCTAGGAGGGCCTGTGTGGGTATACTTACAGAAGAATAGCCTCACTGGCTCTTACACTAACTCCAGAAGCCCACGAGCTGGCACTCAGCTATTGCAAGATGTGGCCAAAAGCACTCTTCTACCACTGGATAGCCCTCTCCTTTAATCAGACAAGCCTTGATGTTCTTGAATCTTGAACAAGTGGACAAGCAGTCCTTGATTTTTCTGTAGAGTTTTGTCTCTCTATTAGGCAAATTTCAAAATCAATATTAGTTCTCCATACACAAGTGCCAGTTTTTGACCTTAATAATTATGCTGTTGGTTATTAACCCTCGGCGCGCATGCGCAGCGAGGGTTACGGTAGTTGTTTCGTAAGTGTGTCTGTCAGTCTGTCAGTCTGTCTGTTACCACGTTTTCTGTCACCGCGCGCACGAAATCAGGTAAATAGCGATATGATCGGGTTCAGTGCTACACTGGGTTGATTTTTAAAAAGGCGATTTTCGTAAAACTACAGCGTTCTAAAGTTGTGGCGTGAAACCAAGTGAACAAGCCAATTGGTAATTAGCACAGGCTTACCTCGACTGCGTCCGCGCGCTCTGTGTATCTTGAAGGCACAAGAAGTCACAACGAAGGGCATGTATCGACTCCCGCATGCAATCTACTACTGTAGCTAGCCCGTGCCAGACTCTCCGCGAGCTACTAGCGCGATACAACGAGTAAAGAAAAGAAAAGCCCAGCCCATCAATTAGTGGTACCGCGCATGCGCAGTTCGCCGAGGGTTTTGCTTTTCTTTAACCCTCGGCTCGCATGCGCAGCGAGGGTTACAGTAGTTGGGTTGGTCTGTCTGTCTGTCTGTGTGTCTGTCTGTTACTCTTCATCTCACTCACTCGAGTGTTCGTTCGTCTCACAAAGGATACCACCTACTGAACGGGAAATGAAGGTCAGAAAATATGTGCGGTTTTCTCTGAAACTGCTCCGTTCCAAAGCTAGAGCGCGAAGAAGCCAATATGCAAATACACAACGGACGGGACGGCTTACCACGGTCTGATCGATCCGAGTGCTCTACGTACCTCAGCACCACCAGAAGATGCAACGCAGGGCGTGTATCGCCTCTCGCGTAGTGTAGTTAGCCCGCGTCAGACTCTGCGCGAGCTGGCAAGAGACCACGAGTAACAGCTAAAACTAAACCCAGCCCATCAATTAGTGGTACGGCGCATGCGTTTACTTACGCGTGCGCGTCACAATGCGCCGAGGGTTTGCACTTCAGTTATTTTTATTCCATAAGTAACTATGCTATATAGTTGGTTCGATAACAGTAAAAGCTGTTCATTACTTGTAAGTACAAGTATGATGTATGTACCTGCAGGAGAAGGCATGTGAGCGTGCTGTAGGCATGCAGTCATTCATGGAGTCAGACCAGTGTCTGGAGGATATCCCAGGAGCCACCATCACCCAGGAGATGTGCCTCCAGACGCACGAGCATATAGCCCGACGTATCAAGTCCCTGGCCGACAGTACTGACATCCACCACGTGTTTATTGCCAGTGATGTGGACAGTGGACCCCAGACTCTCCTACATCAAGAAGAAACTGCTGGGACCTAGTGTAAGAGATATTTATTAATGTTTATTAAAACGTAAAAGGAAGAATCTGCAACAGATTGCCAGAAAAGTGTGTGATGTAAACCTCACAGGGACCATTTTGAGTTTAATATTGTATACTGAGACTTGCAAGCGAAGCAGGCCTACTTATTCGTCTGAATACAAGACTTATCTCTGAAGGCGCGCTGCCACTGTCGCACATACATAATCATTATGCAATTGTCTATGCCACTGAGTGTGATTCATGATGGTTTGCCACTTGCCAGCCAATCTGTGTTAGTTGTGTGTACCTAAATTTGAAACCTTCTATATAGCGTGTATCATGTATGTTTGTCTAACTGTGTACTCCTCCACTCCACATACAGATGAATGTGCACTATCTGAACCCATCAGATGCACCCCTCGACCTAGCAGTTATGGGCAGAGCAGTTATGGGCAGAGCAGACTACTTCATTGGCAACTGTGTCTCGTCATTCACAGCCTTTGTAAAGAGAGAGAGAGACATCCACCATCGTCCGACAGAGTTCTTTGGATCTTAAGATGCAGTCCTTCCTAAGAACAACCGGGAAATAACCGAGCTATAGAGCTACCATCATCCTATATGTAATAGTTAATGTACGGAAGTCAGTGCTGTGCGCGTAATAATGGTACGAGGGGCGCAGCCGAGTTGCTGTATGATATCGAGACCACGTTCCGAGTACCATTATCACGCGCACAGCACGTGCTTCCGTACATTAAATAATTTATTGTATGCGTGGGCGATTCAAAAGGCGGCGACCAGGAAAACCGGCGTTCAGAACGGAAGAGAGGACGAGAAGCTCGCGGAGCGCCCTTCCAGCAGCTGTTTGTGTCACCGTCTGAGTCGACCTCCGTCTACGAAAGGCCGCCGAGGCGTCATTCCCGCAAAGCGTACGCTAGTCAAAAAAAAAAAACAAAAAAAAAACAACGTATATACATGTAGCTAAACTACAATATAAAATGGAAAGCAATACACTAAAAAGCTAGTCCGCGGATATAGTACAGTTCGTGTGATATAGTACAGTTCCGCGCGATATCCGTTCTGTACGATGAATATAGTACTGGCGGCGCCTTTGATTCGCCAACGCAAAATACAATAAAATAATTATATAGGTGTTTTCTGCGCAAGGTAATGCGTGCATGCGCAAAAGTAGCGCAGATGGATGCATGGCTGAGAGTAGAGTGGGAAGGGAAGCCAATGAAGGTCTCTGGGGGTTCCCCGCCTTGTGCCAGACTTCAGTTCAGCATAACGTGTCTAAAAGGCTCTGGTCTGTTGCTGCCCTAAGGTCAGTTTTGTGGCATGAATTTGGGGATGCTGTGCCTGACGAAGGAGAATTCAACGTTGGCTACTTCGATGGAAAGCAATACACTAAAAAGTGGCTTGTCACTGTGCAGGAGTTAGAGGCCCCATACTCCTATATACTTTGAGGAAAGCCATGCCTATATCTGTGGTGGGAGATCAGGAAGAAGACAGATGAGGAGGCAGTCCCTCGAAAAAAAAGCCTAAGAAAGAGAGTAAGAGAAATGAACGAGAGGAAGAACTGGGAGGATGTTTTCCAGCAACTGAAAAAGAGGCATGGAAATGAGTACTCTCGCCCAACTTTGGGCTAGCAGGTTCGTTGCAAACACGCATGAGGACCTGGACCATCCTCCAAATGTCCCCCTTATAACAGGCTCTGTCCAACAACCACATAAGGAGTCTCTTTCTTTTAGAAGTCCTCTCAGTCCTCTATATACCATTGCGAAAGCCTTTTCTCCACAGCCAGCTGGTCCATCATCAACCTGCTCACCAAGTAAAGTTGTTGGCATTCGAATGAGGAACAGCTCCGTCGCCTCCAGCAGCTTCGAGAGGATGGCATACTGACAGAAGAACAGTTTCTCCTCCAGCAGTATTATTGTACTGAAGAGGCTGGTTTGATATAATGTAAACTCTGTAGACAATTTTCACTTAGCATGTATATACAACGATAAAAGTTACATGTAATTAGAAATCCCTGCATTCCTAATCCACTGCTGACAATTTTCTGCTGCTATTGTCACAAATGCTGCCATCACAAAATCTTATGGGTAATCAATGTCAATTGTCCTTTCACCTTTGAAAACGCTTCCTCGATGGGGTTATAGTCTGGTGAGTAAGGGGGCAGAAAGTGAACAAGAGCACCAACTTCATAGACCATTTGTACGACAGAATTGGCATGATGGATCGAACAGTTGTCCATAACAAGAACGCTATGTGGATTTACACCATTGAAAGTCATTAAGTGGGGGAAGTTTCACCATTGACAGTTTTGCAGTCCAGCATTCCACTCACAGACATGATTGCCGAGCGCATTAGCGTGAGGAGGCAACTACTCCGGGTTGTATTCTCGCGATATGCTTACGTACGTATATACGTGTCGGTCACGCTTAAGAATGTAAATTAGTCACGCTTAGGGAATGTCAATTAGTCACAAAAGGAAGTGTAACTTCCGTCATTCGTAGGAAGTCTAGCTTCCGCCGTGCGTGCAGATTCGTAGGAAGTCTGGCTTCGTCAGTAGAGCGCGCGCTTTCCTAGTTTAATATACTACCTTGGGTGGTGTTGCTTACTTTCTCCTAAAAAAGTGTAAAGTGATCTGCACCCATTGGCGTTTAGTAGCACATTATGAGCCCACTGTACCACTGCCATTGTAGATTTAAAGCACTGTCCTACAGAATGGGGAGTTGCTCGAGTAAATCACGGTACAGAACACTTACTCATGCACAGCAATGTTTACACAATCACTCACTAAAGGTGGGCGGAAAGAAGCAAGCTATGTCACAATTAAATTTAATTGGGGAATGATTATTTGTTCTGTCCTATGTAGCTATGCGCTGCACTTCAGCTTTACAGAAATACGTAAGTATTAGTTCGCAAGAGAGAAAAGTTGTGATGTAATGTATTTACTCCTCTTCTCTGCCCATACTCTGTCCCTTCCTTCACTTAATACTTATAATGTGCTACTAAACGCCCATGGGTGAAGACCACTTTACACTTTTTTAGGAGAAAGTAAGCAACACCACCCAAGGTAGTATTATTTAAATCTCCTTCTGGCCACTAGCAGGCATAGACACTATGTATATACCACATGTGACAAGCAACCAATGTTATGATACCCATATATCTGAGATATTCGCCTATTGGTACTGGATACCCTGTCCCTACTATCCTCACTGCAACTGCAATACTACAAAGGATTTTCAAAAGTCATATATAACTTAGCTAGTTGCTCAGCCACGCATCATAAATGGTTGGTAGTAGCTAAAATGCTTGCTCTTGTCACAACACAGATGAAAGTTGTCTTTAATATTGTGTACTAGAATGTATTCTGTTATACCATTGTGACCCCCGGGCCCAGCAGCTTATATAGCAATGCTACTGTCTTAACATGGGCACTGCAATCCTATAGTGGGGGTCACTGTATTGCATTGATTGTTTTGAGCACGCATCTGGTCTATTGCCTAAGAGACAGCCTTTCCAGTTTATGTTCGCCAAACCTGACAAGTAAACTTACCCTAACTCTCAAATAAAAGACACATAACGCACTAGGAGAGCCCCTCGTATGGTGGGAAGAATGTTACTAAGGGATCTTCGAGGCTACCTATAATGGCCATTTTGGGAATTTCCGGATCAGGGCCCTTAGACTTACTGCCGCCACAGGCCTTTAGTGGTTGTGCTGCCTACACAAGGAAGCTATTAATTAATAGCGGATGCATAAGAATATCATTAAAACTGTCGCATTACCTCCCAAAGATAGAGTTCTATTTTGGGGACAATTATGCTGGCAGGCACTAGGCAGTGGCCGGGGTAGGCGTGCCGTTCGGGCGGGAGCGTATAGTGTGAACAAAGATAATTCCAGCGTTCAGGGTTTGGAGGAGATACTGAGTGGGAGGGTCCAGACTACCAGCATACTCTTTTACAGCCCATTTACCACAATACGGATAACGCTTTCAGTTAGTGATTAGGCTATTAAGGACCTGATACCCAATGCAATTTTTTAGAGTCTCATACAACTTCAAAATGCTCCAGCAACAAAATTTCTAAAGTTGTGTTGGCAACGCTGCGTGATGTCACACAACATAAAGCATTGCAAATCAAGCTCTCTCCTTCATGCCCTACCGTGAGAACTAACACGTCTCATGTATATTGCAAGCCACCAGTAAATTATATACACATCTTGCCCCCCAGAAAAGGTAAAAACTTGGGTCACACTTTGAAAATCAAACAATTGGACCAGTTTTATCTATGTAATATTGCCTGTTAATATGACCCAGGCAACTCTTGTACCTATAAAGGAAAGGGAGTTTTTCTGGATGTGTTGTGTGTTTGCTTTGCCTTGTGACCTCCTTGCTGCTTGCAAGCAAAATACATGGAAATCTTGCAGACAGCCGTGCTCTCTATCATGTACCTGTCAGCTCTGGGTTATGTCATGGTGTTTGGTGGAATATACATCAATAGCACATCTGATGTCGATGTTACTGATCAATTCAAAGATTATGATAAAGGTTTGAAGCTCATGTTTGCTGGAGGGTTTATTACTACTTTATTCTTGGTATGTTGTGCATTAGTGTTTATTTTACAGGTATCATTAGTTAGAACAGTTTCTGAGAAATGACTTATAGACTAGACCCAGTAAAAATGGCATGGACATCAGCACACAAGATGGTCCTGGATGTCTTTTTGATTATAACATACACTCCATGTATAAATGAGCCGGGAAACAGCAAAATGTTTATTATGAGTTCAGAAACTAAATGAAAAGCACTGAAGTGCAAACCCCCGGCGCACTGTGACGCGCACGCGTAAGTAAACGCATGCGCCGTATATACCACTAATTGATAGGCTCGGTTTAGTTTTAACTGTTACTCGTGGTCTCTTGCCAGCTCGCGCAGAGTCTGACGCGGGCTAACTACACTGCTATATAGCATGCGAAAGGCGATACACGCCCTGCGTTGCATCTTCTGGTGCCTCCGAAGTACGCAGAGCACGCGGATCGATCCGACTGTGGTAAGCCATCCCGTCCGTTGTGTATTTTCATATTGGCTTTTTCGCGCTCTAGCTTTGCAACGGAGCATTTTCAGAGAAAACCGTCTTTATTTTCTGACCTTCGTCGCCCGTTGGGTAGATGGTATCGTTTCTGAGACGAACAGACGTTCGAGGAGTGAGATATAGACTAACAGACAGACAGACAAACAGACAAACCCAATGAAAAGCACTAAAGTGCAAACCTTCGGCGAACTGGGAATGCGCGGTACCGCTAATTGATGGGCTGGGCTGCTATTAGTATGCGTTTACTCGTGGTCTCCCGCTAGTAGCTCGCAGAGAGTCTGACACGGGCTAGCTAGCTACAGTAGTAGATACACGCCCTTCGTTGTGACTTCTTGTGCCTTAAAAGATACACAGAGCAAGCGGACCCGGTCGAGGTTATGTTGAAAGTATAATCGCATACGCGTTTTCCGCAGCGATAAAAATGGCCGACTACGCATTAGCCGCAGAATGCCTGAAGCGCTCTAGCTTTGCAACGGAGCATTTTCAGAGAAAACCGCCTTTGTTTTCTGACCTTCGTCGCCCGTTGGGTAGATGGTATCGTTTCTGGGACGAACAGACGTTCGAGGAGTGAGATATAGAGTAACAGACAAACAGACACACAGACAGACAGACGGACCCAAATATAAGCGCATGCGCATTTTCCGCAGCGATAAAAATGGCCGACTAGCATTAGCCGTACAAATGGCGGAAGCGCTCTAGCTTAGCAACGAAGCATTTTCAGTGAAAACCGCCCGTTAAGTAGGTCGTACCGTTTGTGAGACGAACAGACATTCGAGAAGTGAGATTGAGAGTAACACACAGACAAACCCAACTACAGTACCCTCGCTGCGCATGCGCGCCGAGGGTTAATTATGCAATTTTCTTTTCATCATTAGGCTATGCACCTTGCCTTTTGGCCATGGTTCAAGAAAGATGGAGACGATGGAAGGACCACTAGAGACTTCTCCAATTTCTGATGTACTTTGGACTAGCTATGTAGCTAACACTTTGTAGCTCTGCTTTCTACTTAGAATGAGTTGGAGTCTTGACAAACTGAGATCATACAGATTATTCACAAAATTCTTACAGCTCACATCCGGGATTTTTAGCCTAGTTTCCGGCATTATAAGAGCGTTGAAGCGCGTCGCGGTGGCTATAATTGCTGTCGATGACCACACAAGAAAGTACGTAGTCTCGAGACTGGAAAGTACATCCTTGTCAACAGAAGAGAAAGAGAGAGAGCAGAGTACTTTGTTTTTGTAAACAGTGCAGAATAAAGTGAGGGATAAGAGAAAGAAA
This sequence comes from Geodia barretti, assembly GCA_030341885.1. Classification (NCBI taxonomy): domain Eukaryota; kingdom Metazoa; phylum Porifera; class Demospongiae; order Tetractinellida; family Geodiidae; genus Geodia; species Geodia barretti. The sequence continues at coordinate 9,795 of CASHTH010003829.1, read as the reverse complement.
ACTATAGCTGCGCGTGTTGGAAATTAAATCGTTAGCTATCAGAAGTAGCTAGTTACCCAAAGTACCGCAGATATAGCAACCAGCCTCTATCGTAGGCAACGTCTTGGGGTAAGTGTAGCGGAGAAAGTTGTCCACATAGCTAGCTAGTTCGAAATACACGCGCCACGGAGTCGCGTCAGGGCGGGGTTGCAATCTTGCCAGGAATATATAGCTATGCCTCATCAGCTCTAAAGCGTTATAGTTAGCTGTTTTTTTGCATCATGCACCAAAATTCTCTATCCTACTAGAATATTAACAGCTATGAGGATTGCTGAAGGATTTGCAAGAAAGGTATGTATATATCCAATAAAAAAGATCTATATAGTGTGTTCACTTCATCTAGGTGTGATCAACCACATGATCATACTATTGCAACTTGCTAACGGTTGCCACGTCATATCTGTTTTGTTTATGCGTGCACTATATATGAGTCTGTCTTTCGTGTACTTTAACTCATACAAAACTTCTGAATTTCGCCTCTAGAACAAAGCACACTTTGAAACCTGGTCAGCTAGCTACGTCGCACATTGCCTGGGTCATGATCTGTGGATGAACTTACTTTACTCACTGCAAGCTCACAAATTCTTCCTGTAGCCATGTGTAGCTATATATAAGCAAATTGAACAAAGTTCCATTAATGTGAGGCACAGCATAACAATACAGTTGTGCTTTGTACTTGTGTTTGGGTGATTCCAAGGTACAGTGGGTCCCAGTTAATATCACACCCTAGGTTCATCCAAATAATATGTGGGATGTAGGTGTGTATACTGTGTATACTAATGTATAGTGTGACCCAGATAGTTAACAATGCAGTTTGTTTAGCTAAGCTAATCAAGGTAGGCTAGCCTAGCTGTTTACAAGCGCCAGGTGGAGAATGAAGAGTTACAAAACTCCAGTCCAAGGTTGTATATGGAATGCATAATTACAGATGGGCAAAATCGCAATAGGCTTGCAAAAACCAAAATTGCTCTATTTTTCTATGGTAATGGACGGGATATGAGATTATCCGTATTCTACAAAACAGAGTAAAATATATAGAGGTTGTATGAGTAAATAAAGATGTAGGGATGGATGTAAGATTTTTGTTTTCGGCTGAAGCATCTTCTCGTTCGTATCCTTTTTCGTAATTTACGCCATCCCTACATACCCCTTCATTTTGAAGAAATGATTTTTCCACTTACTTTTTAGCACATGCTCAGTCCCACCCTTTTCGTGCTGCAAAGAGATTGGGGAAGAGGCTGCTTCAACGCATAAAAGCGTAGTGACTTAATTTGCGATCCCCACGCTCTTGCCTGGTGCGCCGCCTCTCACGCATAGTGGGTGCATGCGCAAGTAGTCTAAAATCATCCTACAGCAATTGGCCCCAAAGGATATATGCAATGCATGTCATTCGTTGTGCAGGAGAGTTCACTCTTTTGAAGAGATCTATCCGGCTGAAGGTGGAGGCTACAACAGTAAAATTGTGGGTATATAGAAGAAGATTGTAGGGTCCAGGTCTTGACAAGTGCAGTTGTAGTCCAGCACCTTGAACATAAAAGAAAGTAAGCAAGATTCAGACTGAAGAATGGGAAGCAAATTATGGTACAGAGGAGTAGACAGGGCAGGAGTAAGCTTACAATATAGCCTTACAATAGCCTTACAAATGCTGTCAGCAATGGTGATAATTGTGCAGATGCATGAGTGATAAGGGCTAGGGAAACACTTCAGAGCCCCACCTGCCAGGTGCTTAGGGACAGCGGGGTATCCTCCCAGGAACAGCTCACCATCTCCCAGATTGCTGGCTACAGTTGGAGACACCAGCACCCTTTAGAAGTAGCCAAGCTTCTACTACACACCCACTACGCTCTTTGGCCTCCACCTTTGACTTCAGCTGGGTAGACTTCTCCAAAAGAGTGAACTCTCCTGCACAACAAATCGCATTCAATATAATTATATCCTTTTGATGTTGGACTTATACGTCTCACTTGCGCATGCGCCTGCCACGCGCGAGAGGCGTGCGCAAAAGTGCGTCAAAATTGCAACGTCACGGGGTATCGGCTACCTGTGTAGTAGAAGCTTGTAGGGTCCAGGTCTGACAAGTGCAGAACATAGAGATTGTATGCACCAATAAAAGACCAACCCAAATTATAGTATAGAGTAGGTTTTACAATAGCTATATATGTTAGCAGTGGTGATAAGAGCACAGGATGTGTAAAGTTATAAGGGCTGGGAAAAACACTTCAGAGCCCCACCTGCTAAGGCCCCTGATAAGCTGAGTACAGTGATCTCCTTCTTCTAACAGGTCAATATTCCTGGCTATGCCCCTTAGACAGAAGATGACACCCTTTAAAGACCTGCAGAGGTAGAGAGCTTCCCAGGGGAAAACCCGATAATAATATTATGGAGTTGTAAGAAAAGAGGAGCCTATATAAGGCCACTCCAAGTTGTATACCGGTTTCTGGTCTGCTGCCCGCACCCCATTTCAAGAGAACACAATTTTGGTCATTATTCACTACGCATGCTGTGCTTGTGCATACTAATGGCTTTGCACTTGTCCAGTTTTGACTGTCTTCCCACTATGACTTTTTGTGGTCATATTACTAGTAGGCGAATGCATGGCATTTTTGGCGAGCGGGAGCGAGCACACAATGAATGACTGTCTTGACGGCAATTCGCCTTGTCTTATAGCTTCGGATCTGTTGGAGCCTGGCCTGTTGCGTTTCCTCTGATTCCGCAGCACGTGTAGCTCTTGCTCGTACACGACTTCTCGCTAGTCGTGCCTCTTCCTTTTTCTTCCGCTGTTTCCGTGGCCAGGCGTTGCCTTGCCCGTTCCCTATCACGCAGTCGCCGTCGAGAAAGACGAGCCTCTCTTTGCTCAGAAGTCTCACTGGCACGGCGTTCTCTTTCCCTTTCTCGTCGACGACGAAGGGCATCTTCTCTAGACCGATCCATCGCAGAAAGTGTGGTTGGCTTCCAATACACGAGAAATATACGGTGTAAAAATTTGGGGGCATACTTGCTCGTACACGACTTCTCGCTAGTCGTGCCTCTTCCTCTTTCTTCCGCTGTTTCCGTGGCCAGGCGTTGCCTTGCCCGTTCCCTATCACGCAGTCGCCGTCGAGAAAGACGAGCCTCTCTTTGCTCAGAAGTCTCACTGGCACGGCGTTCTCTTTCCCTTTCTCGTCGACGACGAAGGGCATCTTCTCTAGACCGATCCATCGCAGAAAGTGTGGTTGGCTTCCAATACACGAGAAATATACGGTGTAAAAATTTGAAAAAGAAGCGTGTGGACGACGTACGGTCGTAGATAAATAAATATATGTATGGAAAATCTGCGCCGTTCATACCACTACGTTAGCTCGCTCCCGCTCGCCAACTAAGTGTACTAATGACATAATGAGTAAACCCACCCGCACGCATCTCGACTTGAAAAGACTCTGACCATGCAGAATGCAACTTGGAGTGGCCTAATAGTAACCGCCTTGTTCAGAGTACTATGTGAAGGTGCATGTAGGAAGGGTGCTGATATACTGCAGCCAAATTTTAGGTGCACTGATGTTTAGGTGAGGATTGTGTAGCTTCAAATCCGTAGTATCCAGCTGCAGTAGCTACTGACTGCAGAGTGCACTCCTCAAGGGTGGAAGATCACAATAGTGTCTGAGCTAACTGCCAGTCTACCACTCACTACTGCAACACAACTGTCAGTGTAACAGAGAACACAGACATTCACCTCATCAAGTTTGTTATGCAGTTGCAGCCCCCTAACACCTTGTGGCTAAGTAAAGACTGCATTTCCCTACACTTTGAGCTCCATGAAGTCTGAGATTTAGCAAAGCATTGAATGGGGAAGCCACCTCTAATACATTACAGGAACCCACCCTCTCCTAGGGATGCTTACACTTTCTACAGTTGTTATAACACCAAACTGGGAAGCAACCTCAAGTAAATCGCAGGGACCGACCCTCTCCTTCCCCAACATGCTCAGAGAGCCCATGTATAGTCTCTATTTAAGCATGTGGTTTCTTTTTAGAACCTTTTCCATTCCTAGGGTATCACAATAATTGACCGAGGCTGTATATACCTCTCCCCAATCTTCATGGTTCGAAAGTGCAACTTGCTAATAAGCTAGGATTGCTCATGCAGATACTGCTGCATGCCAGCTGCCTGGTGGACCATTACTGGCGAGCTGAAAGATAAGGTAAGTACCGTTCTGCTCACATGCTCACCGTTCTGCCAATGTGCAATACGCATGTAACGGTGACAGGTTGCTAGATCTGTCTTGCTTCACGAAAAGAAAGCTGTGCCGCTGACGGCACATTATGCAGCCCGAACATCGCGGGCAAATCCCAAGTTGGATCGCTCCCGCTCACCAACAATGTTCAACATTTCCATTAGTTTAGATAATGACGAGCGGGAGTGAGTTTAGGCATGGTTTAGGCTTGGATGGGAAGAGCTGATCCTGATCTGGAAAGCCAAGTCGACGAGCTACTGCTGTATACAAGCGTTGCAACAGTATAAAGCGGGAACTGCTGACTCCAAGCCGTCACTGTAGCAGTCATCGAGCCGTTTTGGCCCTCCCGGTCGACCAAGACATATTTGCACGAGTTTTTTTAGGTAGCTACACGGCTAATGATCACCATTTCCGCATCCTCCGATGACCGGGGAGGATTTCGGTGTTCAGCAGTTGCAGCTTCACCTGGTTGTATATATAGCATTGTAAAACATCTGTCTGCCTATCTCGGTGGCAACTGTGCATGGGACTACTTAGACTAATTGGCATACTTGGCGCATAGCGTGACCACAGGGTGTCTTAGTAGCAGGTGTGTTAGTGGAGTGGACTATATACTAAAATGGGGCGTCTTAGTGGATAAGAAACATGATTACACATTCAACATCAAAGCATTCTTAACATGCCATTTTCTAACTAGATTAACCGATAAGGAGAGTTATTAACCCTCTGCGCGCATGCGCAGCGAGGGTTATAGTAGTTGGGTCTGTCTGTCTGTGTGTCTGTTACTCTTCATCTCACTTCTCGAGTGTTCTTTCGTCTCACAAAGGATACCATCTACCCAACGGGCGATGAAGGTCAGAAAATTTGTGGGGGTTTCTCTGAAAATGCTCCGTTGCAAAGCTAGAGTGCTTCCAGCATGTATGGCTAATGCCGGTAGTCGCCATTTTATCGCTGGCGGATATGCGCATGCGCTATTTTACACAGGTTACCTCTACCGAGTCTGCTTGCTTCTGTCATCTTGAAGGCACAAGAAGTCACAACGAATGGCGTGTATCCACTCTCGCGTGCTATCTACTACTGTAGATAGCCCGTGTCAGACTCTCTGCGAGCTACTCACGGGAGACCACGAGTAAACGCATACAGCCCAGCCCATCAATTTAGGGTACCGCACTATGCGCCAGTTCGCCGAGAGGTTGCACTTAGTGCTTTTCATTGTGTTGGTGTTAGTTCTAGAGTGGATAGTGCTATAAGGACATCTCTGTCTAGATTAATTGGCCGTAGTACAAATAGACAAGGTCGGCATAATATGGTCACAATAGATGTAGCCCAATAGCTACTGATTGCTTTTTCAGACCCTTTTTAGATGGGCCAACATCTCCCTGGTACATGAAAGGTCCAATTGTGGGGACACACACTCCTGCTCTTGCTAACAAGAGAACACAGCTTCCCCCAGTTAATTTTGTCACTACAAAACTTCCCATAATAATTATACTAGAAGTATTTTGTGGAGGTGGTTTATACCATTTTGACTCCAGCAGCCTCGAGAAAGTACTTCCACTCCCAAAAAAACAAAATAACAATAAGTAATGCACTAGGAGAGTCCCTAGTAGAATGGTGGCCTGATGCAGCCGAATGCTCACGCAATGGATTTTAAGACGTTCGCGGCGGCATACTGACTAATCAGTCACGGCTTTCGAGTGGTCCTGTGCCACTTGAGATAAAGTTGTAGCTGGTGGCGTGCGTGATAGCAGAGGACATCTAATGAAACTACTAGCGAGACACTTGCACAGCCAGACTTACATAGCAGTCACATTTGGAGGCTTACACGATAATGTTCAGAAACATGTTATATAATATCGCGTGGTATTATCTGCTGCACGCCGTGTCTACTGCGCATTAGTTGGAATCTCATTCATTGGTGGAGTAGTGTATACTGCCTGTTTTGGACTATAGCACCGAAACATGGTCATGACGAATATCTCCACAATGAGAGATTGCTTTAGAGCTCGACTACAGCGAGAGAACTAGACACTGCGTGCACAACGCAGGCAGAAGAGAACGCAAGAATGAGAAAAGATGGCGGGGCTGGGCTTTTAAAGGGCTTCACAAAACCATTAATGTGAGAAACACTACACCTAGCCAATGCATCATCATCCACAGTAACTAGAATTACATTTTTAGATGAGCGAAGTGTAGCAGTCATAAGTCATCCGCGGGAGTCATACGTCAGTACGTCGGAAAAATGCACTGCTGACTGGCTTCATGTGCTTTCACCTGCATTGTTGACATGCGTATATCTAGTTTGAGTTGGATAGTCTCAGGTTGTTTACATTACCTGCCGTCTGCACCTACCTAATCTGCAGCGAGAGGCCCTATACAGTGCCAGTCGCACAGTGGTTTGTAGCTTGCCTTTGTCTGCGTGTATTACTGGAGACTTGGAACCCCAACAGCTGTAGTTGCCCATCGCGGGTTAACGCAGTGGTATAGAAGTCGGTTTCGCCTAGACTACCTGCAGCGGCCGTGAGGTTCAATCACCATGGACCGCCGTTTTCTGTGTAGTTGACCTGTTGTGCTTCCTTGCTACATCTATCACACTGCGTACGCTGCTACTAGACGCAGAAGTGGATGCTGATTCAGATTGGAGTATGAATAAAACACAACATTCTGCTATCCGTACGATACTGCTGTACTGTATATCACGTCTCTTCCACAGGTTGGAGAGCTCTGAGTTATGAGACACTTACCTTGATCCTTTAGCCTACTGGGCTGGCAGTGTGATTGGTCCATTTGTACATATCCTGGCCATGCCTCATCGTGTTGTCTGTGGGACTGCCACAGCTCTGTGTTGGAGTATTGTATCCTACTCTAAGCCTGAGCTCCTAGTTTGTCAGACAATGTGAAGACGTGCTGGGAACTCGCTTCTAACTCTGTGTGCATAAGATACTAAAGTATAGTAGATCTTGAATTGTAGTGGCGGCTGACCTTGAACACAGCGTGATGGCGTAGCATGCACCGATCTGACTTTAAAAAGAAAAGCGGTGAGAGATGAGTCCATATCATAAATCATTGCTAGTATGAAAAGCACTAAAGTGCAAACCTCGACGAACTGCGCATGCTAATGATGGCTGGGCTATTATCGTTTACCCGCAGTCTCCCGCTAGTAGCTCACGGAGAGTCTAACACGGGCTAGCTATGATAGTAGGTAGCATGCGGGAGTCGATACACACCCTTCGCTGTGGCTTCTTGTGCCTCCAAGGTATAGACACAGAGTGAGCCAGCATACGGCGTTGATTGCGTCTAATATACGCATGCACACCACTTATTGATGGGTAGGGCGACGCAACGCGGTCAGTGACCGTGGCAGTTTGTCCCTCTCGAATGCAGTGTTTCAGGGGAAAATGTTTTTTTAGGCTCCCGTAGTTCTGAATTCGCTGGTATCGCTAATGGGCCGTCTTCGTAGCCTTTAGTGCCAGAATAGCGTCGACAGACAGACAACACGCACCAGACTACCGATAAACCCCGCCATGCACAATGCGCCGCTGGAGGGTCTAAAAAATACTGCGGCAATCGACGAAAAGCAACCTGGCAGTGCAAACCCTCCCAGACAGGAACAGCATTGGGATAGCATACTAATAGTGACCTGAGAAAGGCCGAACTCTATTTTGGGCTGCTTGAACAATGACCACGTTATGGTTTCAACTGAGCTAATTTTTCAGTACGCTACAGAAATGCAAGGCTAACAATAATGACATGGGAGGGTTCAGTCTCAATGCGTCTTGGCTCTTTATGACCTCCTTTACCCACTTGCATTCAAACTGCCACCAGTATTTTCTCTAACTAAATCTTTGCAGACAAGCCGTCTGCTACTCATATACCTGTACCTGTCAGCCTGTGGTTATGGCATGGGTTTGGTTGGAATATACATCGATAGCACATCTGATGTCGATGTTCCTTGATGAATCCTAGATGATGTGGATAAACTGGTCTCAAGCTCCGAAACACGAATAATGAGTTGCTCGGACGGCCTTATAGAACTCTCTCATTCTGGGTATGGTGCACCAGCGAAAAATGAAATAGAATTGTGTTTACTATTCGTAATCCAAACAACATTCCTAAAAGAACATGTCCCGCGCAATAGCGGTAATATATGTAATACCGTAAATACGTAGTAAGCGAGAAAAGGAAGTGGTTCTGGCTGATGTGTTCAGGCGGCCAAGACCTTGCTATCTCTCTGACTGTTTTATATGTCCAAAGTGTTGTGCCACAAAGAACCTCGTAGACTTGCAAAGCCAGTTGGTGCCATTCTGCAGAAGTCGCTGACGTCAGCGGGCTTGACTGGTCGGTTGCGTGGGCGAACATAAGTCTCTAAGGCGCACGTGATGCAAGCGAATGACTGTGCACAAACTCTCTGGCTTATGATTTGGTCAGAAACTCAGAAGAGTATATACAGTTTTTTCCAGTCCGATACACAAGAAGGGGTAGTTACAAAATCTATATTTGCTTTTATCCCTTCTATTCTTTACCATGTATAATGAAAAGAGCTATACTGCAAAGCCCTCGGCGAACTGCGCATGCTAATTGTTGGGCTGCGGCTATTTTAACCCTCGGTGCGCGACATGGGCGCAGCGAGGGTTACGGTAGTTGGTGGTTTGTCTGTTGTGTGTTCGTGTGTGTCGAGCTTTATTCTGGGCACTAGCAGGCTACGAGGTGGGCCAATTAGCGATACCAGCGGCAGGGTTTCAGAACTACGCGACCCCTGAAAAAAAGGGTGTTTTTTTCCTGAAACGACTGCGTTCGAGAGTATATGCCGTAAAAACCAGCGAAATAAGCCAATGCTGCATAATCCGCCATTGGCGACGCTCATCCGCTCGCTTCTGTGTACACTGGAGGCTCAGGAAGTCACAACGAACGGCATGTATCAATCCCGCATGACCGTAGTAGCTCCGTTGTCAGACTCTCCATCGCTACTAGCGAGCCCGTACTACTAATAGCCCAGCCCCACCAATTAGCAGTATCGCGAAAGCACAGTTCCGCCGAGTGGGTTTGCACTTTATGCTTTTTCCATATTTTAGTAGCGTTTATTCGTGGTCTCCAGCTAGTAGCTCGCGGGGAGTCTGACACGGCTAGCTACAGCAGTAGATAGTATTGCGGGAGTAGATACACGCCCTTCGTTGTGACCTTCCTTGTGCCTTCAAGATAAACAGAGCAAGCGGACCCGTGGAGGTAAGCCTGTGCTACTATTGTCTTGTTCATACATGCAGGAACTGACAATAATTCTGCCAATTACTTTTTTTTTTGCACTTTTCTCTTTTTTAAGACTGTGCACCTTGCCTTTTGCCATTGTTCAAGAAAAATGAAGATAATGGGGCAAACTGGAGACTTTTCTACTTTCTGATGCATATTATACTTTTGACTAGCCTGACTTTTGTAGCTGCTTTGGTATACTGTATAGCATGAGTTGGCACCTTATTGTTGAATGATGTTAAAACCAGACTATATAGCACTGTGTTTCAGGAAGTTGCACCAAGCTGACCTCCTTCTCTTTG
>CASHTH010003827.1:0-49258 GCA_030341885.1 Geodia barretti | reverse complement strand
TCTGGCAGCACTCCATGGCCACCTACAGCTGGTGAAGTATTTCATTGAAAAGAGGTTCATTGAGAGTGAGTGCAGGAACAGATATAAGAACACTCCTCTCCACAGAGCAGCAAGGGAAGGACAATTAGAAATTATAAAGTACTTAATAGAAGAGCAGCATTGTGATCGAATGTGCACATGCAATTGGGGCAGAACTCCTTTGCACATTGCTTGTAGACATACACACCTCGAGGTTGTCAAGTATTTGACGGACCTCAATGGTGTTGATGTCAATGCCAAAGATAAAAGGTATGGATCCACCCCACTTGATTTAGCAGCTGCATATGGATCTGTAGGACTTGTAAGATACATGATTGAAGACAAGAACTGCTATGATCCAGCAAACTACAAAGGCTCTAATACACCACTGCATTTTGCTGCATACCGAGGAAACCTGCATGTAGTTGAATACCTAGTTGCAAACCGAGGCTTTGATGTGAACGCAAAAGGTACCAACAACGGTACTCCACTTAATTCTGCATGCCGTGCTGGACATCTCGAGGTGGTCAAGTATTTGATGGATACAAAACTGATAATAGATGATTATGGAGAAGGCAAAACTCCTCTTGAAATAGCTGTTGAACATGGAACTTTGGAAGTAGTTCAGCATTTGATTGATGAGAGACATTGCCATTTTAAATTTACAAGCAAAGAGGGATTCACACTTCTTCACCGTGCTGCTCGTTGTGGAAAAATGGATATTGTAAAATATCTAATTGAAACCAAAGGTTTTAAACCAGACTGTAAGGGGTTAAAAAGCAGGACTCCACTTCATTCAGCATGTCTAGGTGGTCAATACGATGTGGTGGATTACCTGATATACAAATTAAATGTTAAACCATTGTCACCGGATGATGATGGTAGCACTCCACTCCATTCAGCTGAAAAGTGGTAAAAAGTCGGTTGTTGAATTGATAATCACTGAATTTGACAGTGAACTTGAAGTTATTGACAGACACGGAAGAGATGCAGCAACAATTGCCATGGAAAAGAGCTATACAGCAGAAATATCGAGATATCTATACAATGTTAATAAACTTCGCCAGAGTAAGTATTCCTACAATGTTTTGCATTTAATATCGTTTACTGTTTTGTTTTACCCTGCAGATCAATTGCGCAATTCTCTGAAAATGAGTTTGAAAATCACAAAAGTCATACCTACAGGAGAAGTAATAGCCAGTGGAAATATAATTGAGTTGAAAATCCTTACTAGTGGGGAAAGAGTGGCTGGTAAAGTATTTGAAATAGACCAAGCAGACACCACTCAATTATTGATGAATAAACTTGAGTCAATTAAACAAAATGCTAATATCCTTATGAATATTTCCAATGAAAATATTGTTGGGATCAAAGGAGTGAGTTTCTTACCCGACAGAATTCTACCTGTACTTCTAATGGAAAGAATGATCTCGAATCTGGATTCATACATCAAAAATCATCCATCTTCCAGTTTATCGCAAAGGATTGAAATATTACGTTATATAGCCAGGGGGTTACACTATCTTCACAGCCTGAACCCTCCATTTATTCATGGACACCTCACTACAGATAATGTGTTGCTCGATTTAGGGTTGAAGGCAAAGATTGGTGGCTTTGCCATTGCATCCACCTCCCGGCGACCCATAAAAACACAGTATATGCCCCCTGAAGCTCAGGGAGGTATTGAACTATCAAACCCTAGTGTGGACATTTTCTCACTTGGACATTTAGCTCTTTGCACCGTAGTGCGAGAAGAAGTAGGACGACTCCTTCCTTCTCAGTACAATGAAGCTGGCAAGCCAATTGTTCTGTATGAAGTCGATAGATGGGCTTCTTCTATGAAAAATGCAGAGGAAATACTGTCTGAACAGAAATCTGTATTTCAAGGTATCAAAGAATGCCTCTCTAATGATCCAAGTAAACGACCATCTGCTAAAAAATTACTAAATATGCTTGAAGCAGGTGAGTTATCAAACAGTATAATGTCAATTATGTAATTGATTGCCATGCACATTGCCATGCACTATGAAAAGGTGGTTATTCACATTCCTCAATTGAGCCATAACTATGCAAACCACATTCATCTTTCACGTGTGAATTTGTAGCCATAGGTTATTTTGGCACATATATTGTATGAGAGCATGATAAGTGACAGGGAAATTGATTTTTATAACAGATGGCAGTAAAGGAGAATCAAAGGATAAGGACATCATGGAAGGCACAAGTATGTTACTGTATAATTTTGTGATAGTTACCTGTATTTAACCTTTGTGCATGTGCTGAACAATTACATGCAGCATGAATTGTAGCATAAGAACCATACACTGTAATAACGTGTGTGTCACTATTATTTAGGTGAAAACGACAGAAGGCTCTATGGGGATGCAATGACACAAGGCTACGTCGAGTCGGCTTTTGCTCTCCTGATTCTTTTAGGTGTGACAGGATCTGGCAAAAGCCTCTTCCAACGTCTTGTGTTAGGTTTACCAGTTCCCGAGTTTAGTCCCTCCACCCCCTTCGCCGAATCAACTATCCGCTCAATGTCTATCAGCAGAGTGGCAGTAAATGAGAAAGGTTTTAAATGGGTTATTATTGGTCCTCAAAATATGATAGAACTGGTTGCAAAGGAAATAAAAACTGGTCTCAAACCTCAAAACACAACCAAGTCTGTAAGTGACAAGGATGAGTTTCGAAAACAGTTCGTAAGTGAACAAAATGATTCAAATGGAGCAGGAAAAATGGAAAGGGAAAATAATCCAGCCCCGCTAAAGCAAAAGTGTGAAGTACCTACAGATCCAAACAAACAAAGTAAAGTTTTGCAACAAGAGAGTGAAGTACCTGAGACAACACATAATGCTCCCAGCAAACGCTTTTCAGAAAATTTCCTTGATGCTTTGAAGGGAATTAAAATAGACTCTGATCTTATGACTAACTCATCAAAAGATGTGCCTCAGAAGTTGATGGATATTAATTTCACGTACCTATTAGACAGTGGTGGGCAGCCGCCATTCAGAGAGATGCTCCCACACCTTGTCCAGCAGTCTTCAGCAATGGTTTTAATGCAAAAACTCAATGAGAGGTTGGACTTTAGGCCTACCATCAGGTACCGAGAAAAAGAGGGCGAAGTGAGTGAAGGATACACATCCGAACTGACAAATGAGCAGATGCTCTACCAGTATGTCCAGGCAGCTCAGTCACAAAAGTCGAAAGTCTTTGTAATAGGCACTCACAGGGACATGGAGGGTGAATGTAAAGATGAAACCAGAGAAAAGAAAAATGAAAAACTATTTGAAGCTTTTCGACCAGTTATAGGCAAACAAATGGAGCTGTACAAGGTGGGAAACCCTGATCAGCTGATGTTTCCTGTGGACAGCACAAGTCGTGGTCCAGATGATGAGGCAACAGCTGAAGAATTCAGGAAGAAAGTGACAACTAGTTGCATGGGACAGAAGGTAAAGATCCCACTGCCATGGTTTGTGCTGGAGCAATTGCTGCAATTGCTTGCAGAGAAGATGCAGGTCAGAGTATTGAGTATTGATGAATGTTATGAGGCTGCTAAACTTAAACTCCTTATGCCTTATACTGCCTGTGAAGCTGCTTTAACATATCTTGGAAAATTAAATCTAATACTCTACCTTCCAAATATCCTTCCTGGGGTTGTATTCCCTGATGCTCAGGTAATTCTGGACAAGATTACAGAGCTTGTGCGATGTAACCATGCTCTAAGAACTTATGATAGTTGCACTGATGCAATACCATCTTGTATGCAAAGCAATGAGAAGCTTGAACTCAGAGATTTTGGACAAGTAAGTTCTAATCTTCTGAACAAAGCCTTTTGTTCGCACTACAGAGACCATCTTTTCACCTCTTCAGATTTCTTGAAGCTTCTAGAAGGTTTGATGATCGCTGGTAAGCTTGAAAATGGAGAGTATTTCATCCCCAGCCTCCATCCCAACCTGCCAGATGATAATATTGCAAATTATCGTGTGACATCAGTGAAAAACCCTGCACCACTAGTAATCTATTACCCCAAGATGTGGGTGCCAGTTGGAATAATGCCTACACTTACAGTGTACCTTCGAAACACATGCAAGTGGGTTCTTGCTGGGGGAAAGCCAGCCTGCCTGTACCACAACTGCATCCAGTTCAAGTTAGTAGATGGCAAGCCTGGTAGTACGGTTCTCATTGATTCAACCAAGTTTCTGGAGGTCCATGTCTCAACATCACTTGAAGTAGATCCGAAACTGTGCACTAAAATAGGACAAGACATCATGGCTGGCCTTAAGGAGGCTCATAAGTCCCTCCACTATGACTCAGCTGAGGCTATGATGGGATTTCTCTGCTCGGGTGAGTGTGGCAATAAAGAAGCCCATCTCGCAACATTGGATCCAGAGAGAGAAGCATGGCTATGTTCCGAAAATGGAAATAAAGGAAACTACCTGAACGAGAGACAGAAGTATTGGGATGGAGCGTTGAAGATAACTGCTAAAGGTATATAAGTATTCTTCAAATCAGGATTGTATGATTAGGTCGGGGTGTCAGTGTGCTCAAATCTGTTCGTTAACCATGCTTCATGTTTTCCAGTCTCTATGTTGTCTCCTTTTCTTTTTATACCATCCCTATATGCCTCTTTTTTCAATTCGCAGGATTTTTTACTTGTCAAAGTTTAGCCATGAATGGTTATTACACCCCTTTAAAAAAACTTTGCTTTGTGCAGGTGCAGCTGAACCACACGAGCAAAAGCAGGCACCAAGGAAGCAGGACACTACAAGTTCAAGTATGCATATTGGCTAGTTGTGTATAATTAACCCTCGGCGTGCATGCACAGCGAGGGTTACAGTAGTTGGTCTGTGTGTGTGTGTGTGTGTGTGTGTCTGTCCACGACTATTCTCGCACTACAGGTGGCGTAAGAGCGATACCAAACATTTCAGTGCTACGCGAGCCTAAAAAATAAAACGGCGATTTTCCTGAAACGACTGCGTTCGAGAGATATGCCGTGAAAACAAGCGAAAAAGCCAATATGCATAATCGGCGCACTGGGCACCGCGACCTGATCTGCTCGCTCTGTGTATATAGGCTCAGGAAGTCACAACGGTATCGACTCCCGCATGCTATCTACTACTGTAGCTAGCCCTTGTCAGACTCTCCGCGAGCTACTAGTGGGAGACCACGAGTAAATGCATACAGCCCAGCCCGCATCAATTAGCTGTATCGTGCATGTTGTTCGCCGAGGGTTTGCACTTTAGCTAGTGCTTTTCATTATCATAATTTGTTTCAGGTGAAAACCCAACAATGCCAAAACTGGTCAAGATGAAAGTTCCTTCGCGAGTTGGACCAAAAATAAAACATTTTGGGATAATTCTGCTTCAAGATGATGGTGGTAACAAGGTGTCCAACATCGCACGTAAGTGTCAGGAAAACCCAGAGGAAATGGCAATGGAGGTTCTGATGGAGTGGCTGGCAGGGAAGGGGATAGAGGTGTCGTGGAAGAGCCTCATAGCAACTCTAAGACACTGTGAACTACTACAAGTGGCTAAAGACTTACAGATGGCACTGGACAAACAACAATCTTGATGTGCTGCTAGTGTTATATATTACTCAGACACTGCTTTATAATTATTATACGAATGATAATACTTGCGCTGATATGTTCCACGTGGCGACTATGAAAACCCGGGGAGACGGGCACAGATATAGGCTGTTTCGTTTCCAGGTCTCCGTTCATAACTGCTACAAACTGTAAAAATATTGCTGTAAGGTGTTGGAAAGGAGAATGTTGCATGTTAACAGTAAAGGATTAAGCAACTAGTTGACTGGTGGAGCCGACCGTCCGGCAAGAGTGCTGCCTCTGCAAGTAGAAAGAACGTTGGTACGTTGACCAACAAGCCTGACAAGTCACCAAGCAATGACACGCTGACTGCTGTGAATGCCTGCGGCACTGTGAATGTCTGTGGTGGTAGAGGAGCTGTCGCCACCGCTGCTGCCATGGCCTCTGGAACGAGTCTCCCGTGTGCAAGTTTCACGTCTGTTCGACTGCACTCGCGACAGACTGACAAGTGGTCGTCGTTTGCTAAGCTGTGGCCGGTCGCTGCATGCAGACCCGCCCATTTTTACTACGCACGCGCATATCTCATGCAGAGCTAGCTAGCTAGCTAGAGATGTCACCATCTGTAGCTTACTAAGGTTGCTCATGGTATGGCCAGTAATATTGTTCACACAGCTAATCCTGCTTTTCAGAATCACAATAATGTAACTACTCTTGTGTCATTGTCTAAATGGAGTGCAGGTTTATTGTCTATTTCGTCGGTTTATGAGTTTCGACTATAAAAAATTTGAATGTCGAGCCATACTTGTGACCAATCGACACACACAGAGAGAGAGAGAGATAGAGACATACAGTTACACACACACAGTATAAACATGTCAGGAGCCAATCTGGCAGTGGGGCAGTGCTCCCAGGAGGGCAGCCAGGGCAGTGTCTCTGTCCCTGATCCCTGGAGTGTCTCTCAGTCCCAGGTACTGGAGTCTGGACAGACCATAGAGACACGGGAGACCAGAGCTGCTGATGGAGGGACAACCACTCAGCTCCAGCTCCAGGAGGGAGCCCCTGACGTTAGCCAGGTGAACGAGGCCTTCGTCACTAAGATACTTGCAGTTGGTAAAGTCCAGATGATACACTCCCTCGAGACCAACTGGGGTTGGGAGGAGAAGAACTTCATAATCAAAGAACAATGCTACCTTTCAATGTGGGGTCAAAATTATAGCTCAAGGTGTCTCCAACATATTTGTGCCCACTACACGTTACCGGAGTAGCATAGCAGGAGATAGCATGCAACTTCAAACTTGGAGTGGGACCTCCGTGTTAGGGTAAGGGGTCTGAGGGCATGCTCTCTAAAGTCAATGCTCTGACAGTGATTTTGGGTAACTAAGCGCCAGAGTACATAGCTAACCTGAGAAGCTGCAGAAGAGATGTTAAATGCTTGGGAGAAATCCTAGAATACATCTACAAGGACTAAAGTGGTGTTAATGTTCTTGGCTGTTCTTGCCAGTGCTGGACACATTTCACTCTAAACTGCACCAACTAACCTTTGACCCTTTGACACATTATCACCTACCAAGGTGCTCCAGGCCATTGTTAGTGATGGTTATTCCGGAGGCATTGATAGCCTCCAGTCTTGTGGTCTCCCTGGGCTCTGCCGGCATGCGGTTGTAGTCTGTCGTCCACGACTCAAATGAACCAAACTTGACCGAGCCACCGAGTCGAAGAATCCACTCTGCCGCTGCCCGGTCTGGTCCCACATCTGCCACACGACTATGGTCTACTCTGCACCATCATACAATAGATTCTGTCCCGTTTGTATATGTCAAATTACTCCTCACCTGTTGAACACGAAGTTCAACCACATCCAGAACGTCCTCTGGGGAACAAATACCCTCCTTCCCTTTACTCTACTCCCACTACTAACAGGCATACAGCTCCGGAGCGACGATCCCAGCATCTCCAAACCCGCCGCCACGCCCAGCTCCCGCGCCGCGCGCGCTCTCTCGCTCTTTCACACCCGCCCCCCCCGGCCCCATGCACGCACGCACATGCGCAAAGTTTTATGTTGCCATGGTGATTCCTCGCGCGCGCCGCTGTTAGAACGCGGTAGTTTCGCGGGAAAGACGAATTCTCAGCTTTTCTGTCTCTTTGCTGTTCGCTATCATCTCCTTGCTTACCACTGTGAGAGAGAAAAACTTGCTGCCAATGACTTTCGGAGCTGTTTTCACGGCCTTGGCCGCTGTGTTAGGCAGCTTAGGGCCACGGCCGTCCAACCGAAGCCGCGGACGCGGCGGGCGAATCTGGAAGAGGCCGCGCAACTGCAATCCATCTCGGCCAAAGAGACGAGGCAGGCCGGCAGATCAAGTGCCTACCGTAACGCCGGCGGTTGTCCCGTCCACCAGTCCTGAGAGATCGCAAAATGCTGAAGTCTCTGACGCCTGCCGACCGGATTCGCCAAGCACTGACTCTCCCAGCACAGACGACCAAAACTCAACCCTCGAAACTTTCGAAGGCTACTCTACTCAGACCATTCCGGACGAGCAGAGCAACGTGAATGAACAGGTAGACCAGATCTCTGACAAGATCTCCCAAGACGCCCGTTCGGCCAGTGAGACGTCCGCTCCCGGATTCAGCAGTGACTTTGCTGCACCTGACCGTAGCGATATCGACAAGTCCGACGGGTCTGCAGACGGCGGTGCCGAGAACCAGTGTTCTGTGACATACTTCCCGGTTATTGGTAACTCGTCGGGCTGCACCAAGAAGAAGCCTCGCATTGCAGTGGAAGTGTCGGAGAAGCTTACCGTTGGTGGTGGAAATGAGAACACAGGTGACCAACCTGCACTCAAACCCGCTACAGTTCCTGTGGACTTGTCTGCTGAGACCTGCCAGAATAACACTGACAATGAGCTGGAGGTGGATGGATTTGCTTGCGACGAGAGTGCAATCGATACGAACGAAATGGCAAATGTGGACGATTCTGATGAGTCCAAGGAGAAGAAGAAGAGGATGCACGGTGAAGTCTACGATAGAGCTGAGAAGCACGGAGTTGCACTGGAGGACATGAGGCGGAGTGATGATGGGAGCGTTCTTGTGGGAACTATCATTGTACGAAACAATAACTTTGAGAAGGTGGTTGGAGCCCGCCACTCACTCACAGGGTGGGCCACCTA
Source organism: Geodia barretti (assembly GCA_030341885.1). Taxonomy (NCBI): domain Eukaryota; kingdom Metazoa; phylum Porifera; class Demospongiae; order Tetractinellida; family Geodiidae; genus Geodia; species Geodia barretti. The sequence continues at coordinate 40,528 of CASHTH010003827.1, read as the reverse complement.
CACCGACACCATTGGACAGTGGATGGAGACATTGGAGGGGGAGGAGTTTGACCGATTTCAGTTCAGCGTGAATCTCCCCGATAAGGGCAGCTACTACATGGAGATTGCTTTTTTCTACGACTACGTCTACTGGGATAACAATGACAGGCAAAATCATGTTGTGTACTGCAAAATGCTTTGGGAAGACTCTGCTGAGTGAATTGCGTTTTTCAGCTGTGGACGTATTTGACTGCAACAGTCTTTACATGTAGCTTCATTCATATACTTTTTTCAAGGATAAGATGCATAGCATCGTTGTAAATGTTTATTAAATTTTTAGGTTTGGCTCAAGCGCATAGCTACTGACTGCGCAATCCAAAAAATGATGACTTTCATGATGGAGTACCATGGTACACAGGTACTTACCCGGTTGATTCATTTTACAGATCACAGGAAATCACAATGAATTCCCAATAACAGGAGCATCATTGAACCAACCATCTTAGTGGCCAACAACAGAGTTCATGAGCAGGTTTGCCTTCAGAAGAGTCTTGAGCGCTCGCACAAGCCTTGGAGGTAACTAAGCCCTATCTCAAGATTTAATTCACGATTTTATGCACATTCATTTACTAGCACTAGAGTCTTGCCGTGGGAGCAGATATCCCGGTAACAGACACACAGACAAACAGACAACCAACCAACTACTGTATGTCTCCGTTGCACATGCGCACAAATGTATAATGAGTTCACTTATACACTACACAATTTTTGACCCTAATATGCACACTTGCTGCATAGACACTATGGAACATTGTACTCACACTTTCAGTTTGATAAGGGTGTAGTCAAACAACGGAAACTGAGATTAAAAATGGCTACTGCAAACGGACTCTCTCCACGCCAACTCTCCCTGCCTGGAGGTAGGACCCTCCCTCCCTCCATCCCGCTCATCATCTCCAGTCAGGACAACTGGAACCCCCTCTCCTGCCAACTGGAGACTCACAAACAAGACCCAAACAACCACAGCCTCAAGCTAGTGGACGATGCAGTAGAACTACTTCGCAGCATGGACAAGCCACTGGCTGTCCTCTCCATCTGTGGGCCCTACCGCTCAGGCAAGTCTTACTTCATCTCTCGCGTGCTAGGCAACCCTGGAGCCTTCAAGCTGGGCCACAGCATGCAAGCCTGCACTAGAGGTATCTGGATGGCCACCACTGTCCTAGAGTGCCAAGATTTTGCCATGGTCTTCCTGGATACGGAGGGTATCGATGCCGTGGGAGCCTCTGAGACCATGGCAATGAGCTTGCTCATCCTCACCACACTCCTCAGCTCCTTCCTCATCTACAACTCCAAGAAGGTGCCTCAGAAGGTGGACCTCGACAAGATGAGGTGTTTCTCCCAACTCTCCACCTCTCTCCTTGCTCAATGTGGGGAGTCAATGTCGATGGATGTGAAGAAAGCGTTCTTCACTCGATTTCTGTGGCTGCTGCGAGACGTGAGTCTCAAGATGACGGACAGGGAAGGTAAGGAGCTTGGGCCAACCGAGTTTCTACACACCAGGGTCCTTGCATCTGAATCAGGAGAGCTAACAGACTTGGGTAAGTCTCTAGTCAGTCTTTTCCCTTCTCTGGAGTGTTCAACTCTCCCTCAGCCCTCGATCGATCCCAAAGTCCTGCGTGACATTTGCAATCATCAAGAGAAGTGAGTGGAAAGTTCAGCGATAAAATCATGTTGTAGATCCAGCAAATCCTCCAGAAAGTAGTCCAAAGAAGGCGTGAGATGGAACTACTACAGTGAATGGGAAGGCTCTGGCCGCTCTAGCTGGGGGCTACGTGGAGGCAGTCAACAGGCCAGGAGCTCTACCAGGCCTGGACCAGGGCTGGCAGGCTGTGGTGAGGCTGGAGCTGAAGGAAGTCTCCTACAAGCTGGCGAGGGAGTACGAGAGGGAAATGGAGGAGGCTCTGGAAGGAAACCTGCCAATGGAAGGGAGAAATCTCCTGAGAATCCACCAACAGACACTGAAGAGAAAGAAGAGTGTTCTAAGAGAGGAAATATGCCGTGTTAACCCTCTCCACTCTAGTGATAAAGAAATCCAGCCACTCCAGGACCAGTTGGAACAGGATATCGTGACATGGAGTGAGTCAAGCAATGGTGGAGAGAAGAAAGTGACTGGAGGTGCTCTTTATCTGTTCACCACTTTGAACTTCACAAAATCAAAGGAACATTGCGAAAGGTTACTGACAGATCTTGTAAAAAGGCTAAAAATCCACAATAAGGTTGAAAAAGCCGCAAAGAAATCTTTACCCATTGATATCCAAAAAGAAGTGAGTGAAATGACTGAAGAATACCACACCAAAGCAGTAGGACCAGCTGCTAGTGAAGTGTTGGAGAGAGGCCTGTCAGAACTGAGTCAGCTCTCAGACATACTCAAGAAGATTCCTGGCAAGCCACAGAGTGTTAGAGTAGTTGGAAAAGCACGTAATAGAGTCAAGCTGACCTGGGCTCCACCGGCACGCAACCAAGAGGCAGTTGATGAATATGTGGTGTACAAGAAAGCTGAAGATGGAGCATGGGAGGAGGCTGGGAGAACAAATAAAATGAGTTTTGTAGTTAAGGATTTAAAATCTGAAACCCCGTACAAGTTTCGTGTAACTACCACTAATAGTGAGATAGAGAGCCTTGTAAATGGTACGGCAACAATGACCAATACATCAGTAGTTGCTGGAGCTGGTGGCTGTCTTTCTTCTGCCCGCACTGATAGGAGGAGCCATAGCTGACACCCCCACGCCCATATATGCTGTGATAGTGGAGGCAGGTCTACTTCTCTCTCCTGTTCTTGTTCCCGTGGGAGCCATAGTTGCAGCAGTTGCTGTTCCCATGGGGGCTGCTGTGGGAGCCATAGTTGGAGCAGTGGCTACAGCCGTATCGAAAACGGGCGATGTATCTGAAGAGTGACTTTACGCTATCTTGTGTGTGATCGTGTAACTTGGCAATAACTTTGTGTTTTGTAGTTATACTACTTGAAGTTAATACTAATGCTCAACTGTAAAATGCAGTAACAAGTTGAAAAATCGTTTCTCTGAAATAAAGTGAATGTAGGGATGGCACATAATGAAAAACGAGGGAAGCAAGAGGGGAAGCAAGGTCAATAATCATCTCCCCATCTTTGTCCACTATTTTGTACAGGGACAAAGATGTAGGGATGGTGTTATTATGGCTCTTGCTTAACCTAGCTATTATATGTACCCTGTTTGGTGCATGGAAATAGAAAAGTGTGTACCCAAATGAGAACTGGGTATATACCCAAATAAAAAAAGTGTGTACCAAAATGTACGTATTGCGACGGCCGTTGGTGTGCGTAATTTTGACACTAACCTCCCCCCATCATAACCCACAGTTTGGGCAAATCTCTAGTCAGTTTTTTCCCCTCTGTGGAGTGTGCCACTCTCCCCATACCCTCCACCAAGAGAGACATCATCCGTGGCAACAGCAAGACAAGCTCAAACCAGCCTTCACAATGATGCAGTCGATGCTCAGATCCACCATAATTATCCTCCAGAAAGTATCTCCAAAGAAGGCAGTGGATGGGACTACCACCGTCACCGGAAAGGCTCTGCATGCTCTAGCTGGAGGCAACGTGGAGGCAGTCAACAGGCCAGGAGCTCTACCAGACCTGGACCAGGGCTGGCAGGCTGTATATAGTGAGGTTGGAGCTGAAAGCTGAAGGAAGTCTCCTACAAGCTGGTGAGGGAGTACGAGAGGGAAATGGAGGAGGCGTTGGAAGGAGACCTGCCAATGGAAGAGAGAAATCTCCTGAGAATCCACCAACAGACACCGAAGAAAAAGAAGCGTGTCCTGAGAGAGAAAATCTGGCGTGTTAACCCTCTCCACTCCAGCGATGAAGAAGCACGCAATCGAGAGGCTGTTGAGGAGTATATATGTGGTGTACAAGAAAGCTAAAGAGGGAGGGAGCTGGAAAGAGGTTGCAAGGACTGACAAAGACAAGGGTTCTGGTGAAGGGACTAAAATCCTCGACGTCTTACGAGTTTCAAGTCGAAGCTACAGTAACAAATTCTGCAGTGAGTTCGACATCACAAAACCTCTTTCTCATCTATAGTAACATCTGCCATTAGTCTTGGCGTTGGTGCCACCGCATCACTGACACTCATGTTGCCTTCAGCTATAGGGAGGGCTCAAGAAGAATATATTCAACGTCACCGAGATATTGACTACGTCTTTTCAGCCAGTTAAAATACGGTTTACTTGGACTGAGTATTGCCACTCTACTTGTTAGCATCGTTCTGGCTCCAGTCACTGCGCCTGTTATTGGACTTACTACAGCAGCAAATCTGAAGGCAGAACTCTAAGAGGGTGACCTCACAGATGATTGGCTCTCTTATTATAATGTTTGCTATAATTATCAGTATGAATCAAAGATTAATATAATGTGGTTAATGCTGGAAGTTTTTAATAATGTAATCTGATTAGTCTGTGCGTGGACATCTCTTAATCTAGAGGGGCTACAGGTATATATAGTTTAAATTGCACCAAGAAAAATCTTGAAATCAGAGTGAAGGATGATTTGTTATTGTTTCTTACAATAACAAGTGCACAAGCAGAATCCAATACTCCGTGTTGACATTGAACTGAAACTGAAAATTAACTGACAGTGAACTGTGTGTGTTTTGTGGATGCCGGCAACTTAAAAAGCTTGTACACGCTCTGGCTTAGCACAGTATACCTTTCAACTGAGAAGTATTGTCTTTGAAGAGTGCAATTTAGCAACTGTCTAGCTGTCATGAGCCACAGTCTGTGCCCAAACAAGACCAACTGCTCCATGACAGAGAGAGAGGTAAGCAAACAGTATCTGAACTAATAGCTACACTGCCAAGTGCCAGTAGTGTGTTTGGAACCTCATCACATGCTCCATAATCCATTTTCCAGGAAGGAGAAATGAATATTGTGGTGATGCTGAGGCTCATAATGGCCAGCATGAGGTATCTAAGTATGCCTTGTGTCAGATATTAACCAAAAAGTGTGATTTGTGCAGTTTTCTGGGAGCTATGTCAATTATAGCATCAGCCATTTACAGAAAGACTGTCTGCAGCCCTAAGGTAAGGTCATGGCAGCATGAGGGGAAAGAAATGAATTCAATGTGAAGGGCAACTTTGGTAAAATGTTACAAATATCCTGGAGGAGCATGTCATGAGCCACAGTAGTTACTTCCTGATCTCTTGACACCATTGTACTATTATCTGACCAGCGGAGACCAAAAGTGATGAAGGCATTGGCCATGGGCTATTCCTGCCCCATGCTACTCTACCTCATTATAGGTACAACCAATTTTTATTCTCTCTATTGTGGATGCTCTGTTGAGTGTCCTATGGATGAGCGGTTCAGTGGTGTGGCTGAAGAGAGGAGCTAACACCCAGAATGGCTCTAGTCTTGGATGCTTTGCCATCAATCTGCTGACTGTAGTAAGTGGAACCCCTGGCTCCAAGGCACCTCCCACTTTATAGGAAATACAACAACACGAGGGAGTGAGGTGCCCTTAGCCATAATACATAGTTTACCCTCCCTCAGAGTAGACACTCATTCACTTTCTGCATGGATTCCAAACAGTTACAGTTATCGATCTAACCTCAGATTCTGCAATGTACGGCAATGAATATGACGCTGATATATGCCCTCCTGGCATACTCCAGTATTAAACACAGAAGTGTTTATGTGAGTTGAAACACAACATGTCACGGGGAGGGATGGAGTGTGCATGAGAAATATTTTGTTGCATAGCTACACATTCTCTCCCTCCCATGACACCACCACACTTCTAAACCACAGATGGTGCAACAAACACCAGTTTCTGTCCACGTGTGGCATCCCTTTCGTACATTGCTCTCCTACCTGACTGCCTGGTATGTATGTATAGCTATACCTGTAACATAGCAATATTTCTTATGTATAGTGTGCGAAATGCTCAACATCACTTTGTGAGTGGTGACCGCTCACAAAAATAACTGATACAAGAGTGTATCATGTCCTTTACAGGAGCCTGCCTGTCGCACTGGTTCTTTCTCCGTTTTCAGTATTATCAGTGAAGTATGGACTGATCCAGAAGGCCACCGACTGTGCCTGCTGGTAGTTATACCTCAGTCCATACTCCTAACCAAGCACCGATGAACTTTTTCACAGGTGTTTACCGTTTTATGGAAATGGTTTGCCACGACTACAGTTGGGTTCTGTAAACAGTGTGGTTAGTTGCTACTATTTCCCATGGTTGCTCTACCACAACACTTACACCTGTCCTTTTAGTCTTGTATATACTTTCACTTCACACTGCAGGGGGAAGAGGACTACAAGCTACTCCTACACCATTTCATATCTTCCTACTCTGTAGTCCTGATTGCCAACTTTGCAATCGTCCTGTGTTCCCTGGCAGCAGTCTATATTCGAGTTTTCCTTCGCATTAGACAAATAAAGATGATGCAAGGCAAGCGTGAGCTATGAGTAATAACACCACTCAATAGTGTCAATATGTCCAGCACAAGCTGAGGGTGTGCCTCTCCGAGGAGCCAATCAGGCCATGATTGTTGCTGGACAAAAAGATGCTCAGACACGAGTCACCCTATTCCTCTCCATATACTTTCTGTCGGGAATCATCAGTAAGTAGTAATAATATTCCGATCGCGGTGTCTTTTTAAAAAGTCTCCTTGCAGCGTTTGCCTTTGGAGTTGCCAACCTAGCTACACAAAGAGAACAGACACAGCATCACCATCATAATCATCAGCATACAGCAAGAACCTTGGAAAAGTATTACACTTTTCTTCTCTTCGAGGTATACTGTAGAAAGTAATAGTGCTCAATCTGATGTTTCTCAGGCTGTGCTAGTTCCCATACAAGGTTTCCTGAATGCTTTGGTCTACGGCTGGACCCGAAGCGACTTTGTCAGCGTCATGACATCAAAAAAGATCAGCTCCCCAGCCCCAATGTCCCTCTCTCTCCCCTATGGCACCATGGAGAGACAGATCAAGGACATGGACGAGGATAATGTTGAAGAGCTCCATGAGGGACCGTCGAGAGACGATGATTCAATGTCTCCAGTGTCCCTAGGTTCCTTTCTAGGAGAGGATCATCAATAATTGCTAATTGCAAAAACCTACATCGCGCGTTCAGGTGTGCGCAAACGGTTCAATCTGCGAATGCGCAGTGTTTCTTCGGCGCGGATCGGACACACCCCTCAACCCAATTAGAGCTCACCGTTGCAGAGGGGAGATCGAGATAGATGGAGCTGTCGTCAGACGTCCAGCGAGGCCTGCAGGCAGCCGGATCCGGGGTCCTAACTGAACAAGTTTTTGAGAAACTAGTTCGTCAGGCTGTTATCGACAGCATCAGTCCTGGAGATACCAGCGATTTGACGAGTGAGAGTCCAAAAGCCTTAGTTCACTCATCATTTTCTGTCCCTCACCGCCTGGGTTCCCGAGAAGGCGTCACCGAGGTAGACCAAGCCGTCCTGAAGGAGGCGCATGCGTCACTCATGACCCTAGCTCTAGAAGCAGCCAGAACTGACTCTGACAGTGCCATTGTCAGGTAATGATCCAGCCTTTACACAGACGACTGTATAGATGGGTATACATGAAATGATTTTCTTGCAGTACTGCTCTAGAAGAGTGCAAATTTGCTCCAGAAAGGATAAAAGTGTTCACTGCCACATATGCTGTAAGTGGTCTGGCAAATTGTTTACAAAAAGGCTCCATTCACTTTTCATTCCGTATAAGGAGAATAAAGCAAAGATAAGAGCATCGTTGGGAAGGTTAGTGTTCACCCCTTTGATGTGGTGTTGGTGGGAATTGGTAACGTGTTGTGTCCAGGGTTGGGAGTACCGTTCCACATGTGGTGGATGTCAACTGGAGACTCGACTACTACATCAAGGTTACAAACTTAGTCTAAATGTAATCCTGAAAGGGTAGATTCGTTCACTCATTGTATATACTAGCATGTTATACCAACACAGTATTGTGTGTAAAGGCTATTAGGAGCTGGACATCTCTCTTCTCTTCAGAGCAATCACCTTGACAGAGTGAACAAGCCAGTCTACCTCATTGAACTTAGAACAGAGGTATATATTTGTGGTATTTTATAGCCTTGGAGCCCCAGTTATTTTACATTGAGGTACAATATTTGGGCACCCTTTGTACACCACGTAATATCCATGCTAAATAGGAATTGTCTGGGTACAGAGCTCCAGGTTAGGTTGCTCTCTGTTCTTTCTGTTATAGCAAGGGGAAGAACAGGGCAAGGTTCAGTTCTCCTGCACACAAGAGGAACTGCAGGTAGTACACATACACAAACCAGTGCCCACAAACTTGATTGATGTTGTTCTCTCCTCTGTCTGATTCACATAGGACTTGGTGTCAAAGTTAAAAGACGCGTCCAAGAGTTTAGAGAAATTTAGCCAAAAGCACTGATCACTTTTTCTTATGTGTGTGGACAATAGATTCTGTTTTACATTTCGTGCTATATATATATAATAAGAGAGTCAATCAGTCTGTTATACAGGTGATAGATTTTTATAACTATGGTTTTGTTTGAATCAGAACAGCCGAAGGAACCAAACCTACATAAAAATTGGTTGCTATAAAGACATGACAGGCACGCGACTGTAATAATTATATACCTAATTCTTTCAGGGTCTTCCTCATGTCGGCAGGTGAGAAGATCTTCTTGGGGAAGTTGGTCATGAGGAGGAAGGGTTGGTTGGGTCCGTCCTGGTTCAGGAGGATGTGCTGGTTCACATCCACCAGTGTGTCTGATGGCCTGAAGGTGTGAGTCATCGCACCCCCACCCATCAACCGAATCTGAATATTGTAGAGTGCGGGTTTTGATATAATATGCACAACACAAAGTACAACGTTTGGAATGAAAGCAAGGCGAGTGCAAAGGTTCGACAACCACCAAGGCCAACGGCAAAAAGGTTTCAAGATCATCCTTTTCTTGTGGTTCAAAAGTTAGAACTATAATATATCTAGGCACATTCATTGACACAACCCAGCACATAGTGAGCTCTGAAACTCGCACACTTTGGTACGTTATTTTTAGCCTGCCAATGACAAAATTATTAAGTGTGTGTGTTTTCCTGTTTTATTGGTATAACTGTTGAACTAATCTGAACTATACATACCTGTAGTCTGCAACTGTCATACTCCTTCTTGGCCTGAGGAGCTGTGGTGAGTGGCTGGGAGGCTGCAGCTGTTGCTCCAGCCTCAGCCTTGGCCTTCTTCTCCCTGGCTGTCCTCTCTGCTCTGTCCTTCGCTATCTCCTCCTTCACCTTCTGTCTGTGGCACAGTGGCAGTCAACAACAACAACATCTTTACACTAATACTAGCTATACACATACAGAGTGTAGTCCACACCTGGCTAACTTCTCCTCCATTTTCTCTCTTCTCTTCATGTCGGCGATTTTCTTTGCTTCCTGCAGCTCCATTCTGTGGAGAGAAAACAGTGAGCTCAGATTAAATGCAACACATCATTAGTAAGCGACTGGAAAGTGCAAAAATTCAGCAGCTTATGTGTGTGTGTTCACATACAGTATGGTGACAATGTTGTCTTTAAGCATTCTATTCAGACAACTGTAGGTGTCCCTCGCCAATATGGAGGGTAGTATAATATTCTTGGCTTACTGTTGTCTGATCTCAGTTAGCTCCTTCCCACTCTTTCTTCTGACCTTCTCTTTTTCTACCTTCTCCTACACATTTTTCGTCAGTGGACAAAACCCCAAAACATGTACAGAATACGTGTACAGATAAGCATAGTATTATACTCATTTCCCAGTTCAAAGGATTACCTCTTTCTCTTTTTGTTCCCTCTCTGCACGCTTGTGCTTTATTTTGTCTTCTAACCTGGGTGCAGGTAGAAAGGTAGTGCTAAACCACATTATTTTCTACATTGGTGCATCATACATTGTAATGTACAGTGGGACACTTTCGAGGTGGAAACGAAGCAAAGAGTGATTCAGTGGGACCATAGTTTCCGTGAAGTTTGTGTTTGGTAACAAAATGTTCCTCCCTCTGCTAAAAACCTTTCTATTCTTGTTCTATCTTCCTTCTTATTCTTTTCTCTTTATACCAGTACAATATACCCTAGTTAGTTACATCACATTTCTAACCTGGCGAGCTGTGCCTTCTTCTCCTCCTCAGTGAGGGGTCTGATGGCCTCAGTGGACTCTGAGAAGTTGGCATGTCCTGTTCGTGACGCATGAGCCTGTGTGTGGTAACTACTCATGTCACACTTGACATAATATTCGCTAGGTGAAACATGCGTCTGAGATTAATACTTAACAAAAAGACTCACAAACACATACAGTAGTGGTAGTAGCGTGCATACCTGAGCATCAAGTTCACTTTTTAGAAACTTCCCACAGCTGTAAACAAACAAAATCCTCCGTTATTATCCCGCGGACACATGTGCAGCAGGGGTCAGTCTTGGTGACCGGCCAAAGTTAGAGGATGACTCATGACTACAAACTAGGAGAGAAGGACTTTCTTCGAATTTATAGATTTCTGCAACCAACAATTACCCAGGAACACTCGTGTATGCCATGAATCCAGGTTACTAATTGAAACTGAAATAAAGTCTGACATTTCCTCTGGCTACTCTGAGTACTCGGTGAGATGCCTTGTCTATGCACAGCTGGATATGTGCACTAGCACGTAACATGTGCATTCGCACAGGGTATTTATGCGTTCCTTTGAGCTCTATAGTTGATATTTATCCCCATGGACGTACTCGTCACATTTGAGAGACTGTGGCTGGGATGGGGGAGGTTCCTCGGACTCGGCAGTGCTCTCTCCACCCGTGGAGCTCTCTCCTGTAGCTGTGAGAGAGATAAAGTAACCGTGTTTGACACTGAACTGATCCTAATGCATTCGGACAACATATATTCTTGAATATACATTTATTATATGTACTGGGTATGTATGTATATACCTTGACCCAAGGTGTGTCCCTGAGGAGGCGTGAAGGGATCATCAATATCAGGGTCGTCCTGATGAGCCAGCAGCCTGTTGGAGATAGACAGAAGTGACACATTCAGAACCACTTGTTCAGTAGGAAAGAGACTGTGTAAGACTGCAGTGTCCTCGAGTATTTTTGGCAAAGTATTATACATACATCACTGTAAGCAAGGCGGCAACCAAAACCTGGCGAACAAGTATGTTTGACCATCCTATTTGCCAATGTCACACTCCCCGTGAGGATTGATCAGTTTCCAGCATCAAGTTCATCAAATGGACCACCTGTTAATCACACGTTATGGGTATGGCCTCCCTCAATAAGATGGTTGGTCCATCTTTTTGCTTCCCCAGTTTTTTCAACAATCACTATTGAGGATATTTTGCACTGCACACTTAAACTATTGTAAAAGTCTTTAATGTGGTTCTTTGGCCTGTTCTTCCTCCCATTCATTGCTGGCAAAAAAGTAAAAAGTACAAAACTAAGGCCACCCTATTTTACTCAGTAGCTCCTAAACCATTATTCACACTGCACTCTGCAGTCATAGTTAAGGTATTCAGTACAGTTTTTTTTAATCCTGCCCTTCCCCCACTCTGCTTGCTGAAGTACGAGAAACTAAACTTTATTCTCCACATTCACTTCTCTGCAACTCAACACAGAAAACCATGCATGATACATGCTCACCAGTCCATAGCTGCTTCAGCTCCCCGGTTCCCTGTCTTGGCTAGAGCTTTCTCTCTGTTGCAGAAGATCGGTAACATGCAAGAGATATAGTCTTAGTCTTACGCTCTGTTCTTTGGGAAACCCATGTCCACCAGGGAATCCAATGCTGAAGACATGATGATGAATTCAAGAAAGAGTTTAGATCGTGCGAAGTAGAGAGAGAGAGCTACTTGATCTCTACAACAGTTAACCTTTTTCAAAATTTCACTACCTTACGGTTAATTAGAAAGTAAAATAGGAGGTGGGGCTGGTACATTCACCCGCCCACGCAGGAGTAGGTCTTGTGAGCGAAAAAGACGATGTGGAGCCCTACCTTTGTCAAGGCTGCGGCTCTTCTGCTGTACATTCTCCTAATCTCTTCTGTGAGCGAGTGTGTATACGCCTCGTCTACTGGCACTGCTCCAGTCCAAGTGGCCATAGCCGCAACTGGTAAGGAAATGCCGTACTGAGTCCGTCTGAACTATTTCAACCACGTTCAGATGATACTGCTCGCATGGTTGTGACCTGGGTCACTTTTGAACGGACAAACACCTCAGAAGTTCATTATGGCCTGTCGGGACAGGGGCTCACTCACAGTGCAGAAGGCTCTGTCACAAAGTTTGTGGACAAGGAGCTGATTGGTAGCAGTATACGCTACATCCCATAGGGTCAACATTACTGGACTCCTTCCCCTCAGCAAGTACGGTAAGTGAAGGAATTTGTTTTGAGGGTTATAAAACTGTGGGAATCGCAGCTGAAGGAAGTGATTCTGCCAAGTGCAAACTCTGTCTCAAAGTTTTTTGAAGCCCCCTGGAATATAGGACTGTTTCGTAGCTTAGGGAAATAACGGACATGAACTGTAGTGAGCTATAAGCTGAAGTTTTGAAGCATATTCTGTTCCTCTTAGCGGTGAATTGATAGGTGGTGATTGCGCCACACATTCTCCCACCAGACTATGTATGTGGTAGTGGAGGAAACTGGAGTATGCAGTACACGCTGCGTACACTGGGAGGTGCAGACTGGAGCCCCACTCTGGCTGTATATGGGGACATGGGGACAGCCAATGCAGTCTCACTACCCTGGCTGGTGGAGGAGGTAGCCTCTGGAGGCTTCGATGCAGTCCTGCATGTTGGTGACTTGGCCTATGACCTGTTTCAGTGTAAGATGGCTATTATCTCATGTGCACATGTTGCTCAAAAGGCTGTGCATGGTCACAGTTATGTAACCCTTATGGAGTTCACATGTGCATGGGATTCATGCCACATGATTGCTTAAAATAGCTAAAGTTGTTGATTGAATTCAAGTAACATCCCCTGAGATCTCACCTACATATTGATTCTGACAGTATGCTTTATATACACACTTACTCGGCATCAATAATTTGCCACTCCAGAAAAAATAGGTTAACACTGCTTGAGAAATTTGCTCAATACAGGCTTGTATGTTCACATGGGACCTGAAGTTCAGGGAAGAGAGTGACCTAGACAAAATTAATACTTATTAATTAATAAGTGAGATGCACTTAGGGTTGGGTCATAATGGAGTTCCTGATTGGCAAAACGCTGAATGGTTAGTGATTCAGAAATTGGTTTCTCCCATTGCAGGAGGGTGGAAAGGTGGGTGATAAGTTCATGGAGCAGGTGGAGCCCATTGCTACACAGGTGCCTTATATGGTGGCTCCAGGGAATCACGAGTGGCTACAGTGAGTGTGTGTAGCTACTCTCTCACCATCACAATGCTCTTTGCTAATAATGTGTATCGTGCACTACATCTTTGTAGTAATTTCACTCATTACAAGAACCGATTCAGCATGCCGGGAAACTCTGAAAACTATCACTACAGGTTAGCATGGGTTTTCATAAAGCACTTACATAATAATTTCTGGATTTGCAGTTGGAATATTGGCCCTGCCCACATAATCAGTTTCTCGACAGAGGTTTACTTCTTTCTGGAAGATGGTCTCAAACTGATAGAGTGGCAGTACCACTGGCTGGAGCAGGAACTACAGGTGTGTGCGTGGTGCTATTGCTAAGTCTGTTAGCTAAAATAGGGGCTGCTGTACACACGTGCTTTTTCCTATAACTATCATGATTGTTGTCTAACTATACACAGAGAGTCAGTGCAGCAGAGTATAGAGGAGAGCGTCCCTGGATCATCGCCATGGGCCACAGACCAATGTATTGCTCCACCAACAATGACAATGACTGTGACCACCACAACAGTGTGGTAGGTGGAGTAATGCAACCATCTTCCTAGTTACGAGCTTTCAGACTATGAGCTATTTTTTCTTGTTTGTTTAAGCATAATAGATTTCCCGATTGGCAAGATGCTGAATGGTTAGTAGATTCAGAAATTACTTTTTCTCAACTACAGGTGCGTGTGGGCCTGCCTCTGGAGTATAAGTATGGTCTAGAAAAGCTCTTCTACCAATATGGTCTGCTTAACTCCCAACTCTGTGACTAGAAACAATATTAATTTGGTCATGTTCAGGTGTGGATCTGGAGCTGTGGGGTCACGAGCATATCTATGAGAGAATGTGGCCACTCTTTAACTACACAGTGAGATCAAGCATTATAGTATCCACCTCTCACGTAATATTTGACGTCAACTTTTCCTCACAGGTGATGAATGGTTCTTATGAAAATCCGTACACAAATCCGGGAGCCCCTGTCCACATTGTTACTGGATCAGCTGTGAGGGCACACACAGATCCAGTATAAAATGGGATGGTCTAATGAATAACTGCTTGCTGTGGTAAAATTATTGCAGGGGTGTAGGGAGGACCACGGTGACTTCAAGAAGGATCAGCCAGAGTGGGTGGCCTTTACCAGCAGGGACTATGGCTACTCCAAGATGACAGTGCACAACGCAACTCATCTCTCATTCCAACAGATCAGTGCTGACCAGGTCAGTGCTGGGTGCCCATCCAGAGGTTACATCTGGCTTGTCCTGTTAATCGTTACTGGTTAGCGGTTTAAGAGATGTATTATAGGCTGACAATGTCTAGCACAGTCACTTCAACGTGAGTATACTGAAAACAGACTCTCAAGTAGTAGTAGCAGTCCGGGTTTGGTAACAAGTTTTCTTTATATTGCCCTCCAGTCTGGAAAGCAGCAGTGCTGTTGTCGTGTTACTTTTTTGCATATAGACTCACTACTTAGAATAGCCAGTTGTAGAAAAACCGAGGTCATGATTGAGGATTTAGATCAATCTTCATACAGGATGTGTAGATACACTGTAAAAAAAATTATACTCACATGAAGACATGACTTATTGCTCAGGGAGGAAAGGTCGTTGATGAATTTACCATCATCAAGGACTACCACGGACCATACCGGGCCATGGACCTTTGAACACACCGCCATGTGTGTGTGTATCTACGTGTGTGTTTGTGCCTTTTCCAAAACAGAATACCAAATATGTATCACATGTGTTATAAAACAGTGGATGCTGGGGGAATTCTCTGAATTATGATTATTATACAAGAACAGTGATTTGTGAATGCATGTCTTTTGGAGTGGATTAAAATTCCATTAACATCGGTTTCTACATAGTCTAAATCGAGTCTGTGTCCTGCTGTTAGTCTGGAGGTCTATAGTGACACGGTCCACTGGTGTTGGGGCTGGTCCTGTCTCAGCAGAGGCACTTTGACTGTCCTTCCGTGTCTTTCTCTGTGTCCATGAATCAGCGGGTGTAAAAACAAGGCAAGTGCAATTCGACAACACATTCTCTTTAAAAAGGTAGAACTTGAACCCACGGCACTCTGTTCTCTAGACAAGCACTCTACCACTAAGCTAGCAGGCTCTCAGCAGGCTGGGCCTAAAATAACACAACTCAAGGCAAAGACAAACCCCAAACTCTCTGCTATAGCACACAAACCCATCACTTAATAGGTACTGTAGATAATTGGTGAGTGTGGAGTTGAGGGGGGGTAGCTATTATAGTGTTAGATAATCAAGCAGAACAGCAAGTGCAGTTACATGTGTAAATGACGAGTAGAGAGATACTTGCATGTCCAGAGACTCACCTTGTCTAGGATTTCCGTAGCCAGAGCAAGAAAAAGCTCCTCCAAGTTCTCCCCAGTCTCAGCGCTTGTCTCAAAGAACAGTATGCCATTCGAAGAGGCCAGCTGCAGTCGGAACAATCATCAACTCACTGAGTCTATCCTATATAACAGGGATCTCTTTGCTAGAGTGGGACATACAGCTCTGCTGTGGGTGTCTGACGACTCAGGGGTTGTTAGCAGGTCTATCTTGTTTCCCACCAGAGCAATCCTCACATCTCTGTTGAGTGTGTTCTGCAAATGGGAGGATTATATGTATGGACCTCATTGTTATACTGAGCATGTTATTGTGCTGGTCCAGCTGTCAGCAGTCACTGCAGTGTGTAGCTAATGGCACAATAGTGCCACTCTATGTTTTGTACGGTACTTGAATAAACACATGGCTGTTGTCATAGCTCCTTATTACCATGCCTGAGGTAAATCAACCAAAACAAACATGTGTGTTGTCAGGTTCAGTTATAGTATTTGTATATAGCTACCTCTCCACAGAACGGGCCAAGAGCAAAGTGGTTGTCATTCTCTTTTACCACAATTGTATTTTACCTCTGTGATATCTGTCAGCCAGTGCTTGACATTGTCAAATGTCTTTCTTTGCGTCACATCATACACCAGGACAATACCCTGAAGCACGGAGGAGCCGCTCTCAGTAAATCAGAAAGAACATACTTCATTTTCCTTCTATAACATGATGACACTAGGTGGTGAGTGTCTAGACCTGAGTTGTAGCTATTGTAAGTCCACATCTACTTACTTACATCAGCTCTTCCATAGTACTTAGCAGGCATGGACCTGAATCTTTCTTGTCCGGCTGTGGTCCTGCAAGTATAAAAAAGACTGGATCATGATTGGAGTGACCACCAAATCGTACCAGGAGGATTTGTTTCATACTTTTGCCGTAATACACTCACCAGATTTGCAACTTTACATCCTTGTCTCCAACTCGAATAGTCTTGCTCTGAACATCAACCCCTGAATAGTAGTCAGTGAAAATGACGAAGCGCTGTGATTGGGTGAGGGGGTTGTTACCGATGGTTGACAGAGTGCTCGCTTTTATCCCTCCTACAGAGATGAACTTCTTAATGAGTCTGTTCTTGCCAACTCCGCCGTCTCCGCAGACTAACACTCTCACCTTCTCTGCTCCGTCCATCGCAGCTATAAAGCTCGGACGCAACGCCCTTTTGGGGGCGGGGCCGCTCAGGTGTGAGAGAGCAGGCACTAGTCTACTGGGCCACCGTAAGAGCTGCACCAAGCTGGTGCCTGTGCCCTTCTCCTCCACCCCGACGATATGCTGAGCAGGGAGCCGTCTCGTCGGCGTATGGCTGATGAGAGGAGAGAACCAGAGCAGCAACAAAGACAAGAGGTTGAAAAGGAAGTCACCGAAATCAGTGAAGAGAAAAGAGGGGAGACACAAAGAAATATTCAGATCCTGAGATCAGAAAAAGCAGGTATATCTAATCCCTGCAGTAACAGTGTTGAGTGAAGACAGCTTTCAATATGCCACAGCTCTAGTGCAGGAGAAAGAAGAATTCCAATGTCAACTTTGCCGACAGGCCACCCGACAAGCTGCACAGGGAGAGACTAGAGCTAGAGATGTAGAGAGAAAACTGTTGGAGGCTAACGGTAGGGCAAGGGTGGCAGAGGAGGAGATAGCCAAGCTACAAGAGTGGCTACAAAAATCTGAGGCTGGCGCGAGGGAGAGGAGAGAAAGGTCAGGTGAAGTCGAGGGGCGTTTGGCAGACATGGTGGAAGCAGTAAGGGAAGAAGAAAGAAGACGGAGACAGGCTGAGGAAAGGGTGGCAGATATGGAGGGAAGGGTAAGGGTATCAACCGAGAGACAGAGAAGAGCAGAAGAGAGGATGACTGAAGCTGAAAACACGCGACGACAAGCAGAGGAGAGACAGGGAGATTTTGAGAGGCGAGTTATTGAGAATGAGCAAATCGTCTATCGCAGAGTGCAACAGGCTGAACAGGCACACCGCGAGGCCCTCCGTCGATGTCAACTAGCAGAAGGTAGGCTGACCGAAGAGACACGGGCGCGAATAGAGTGTGAGCGAATGATGCAACAACTTGAGGTCCAACTGAGGGAGGCAGAGAGAGTGGCCAACAACCTCGAGGCAAGCACAGCGGAGCAGCAAGACCATCTATTCTGGAGGGTGGATAGGAGGGAGATTCATCTGTCCCAGCAGGAACTCGGCAGGGGAGGGTGGGCTGCAGTGAAGGTAGCAGAGTTCCGTGGGCTACAAGTGGCTGCAAAATGCCTCCACTCGGTCATAATCTCGGAGCACAACCGCAGACTGTTCTTGCGAGAGATGAACATGGCGGCAAAGCTCCGCCATCCACACCTGGTGCAGTTCATTGGAGCCACCCTCGAGGGAGAGCCCATCATCCTGACTGAGCTAATGAGCAATAGTCTCAGGGACATCCTCGGGACACGTCATCTTAAAGAGCAACACATCACGACCATTGGCCGCCATGTGGCTCTAGCTCTCAACTACATGCACCAGATGTCTCCAGACCCAGTCCTTCACAGAGACGTGAGCAGTGCAAATGTTCTCCTCAACCCAGGACCAGACGATGGTTGGGTAGCCAAGCTTTCCGACTATGGCTCGGCCAATTTCACTCGACTGGGAAGCACTGCAGGGCCAGGCAACCCATCCTACGCAGCACCAGAGGCCGCAGATCCGGTCAGACAGAGCCCCAAGATGGACGTCTTTAGTTTCGGTGTGCTGTTGATGGAGATGTCTACTGGCCAGTTCCCCAACAGAAACCATCTCCAATCCCAGCTGAGAGGAGTCTCTCTGCCAAGACTTTCTAGGCTTATTCAACAATGCATTGATGACAATCCCACAAGTAGACCAACTATTGCTGTTGTGCTAAATGAACTATGATTTTAGTTTATTGTGTTACTTAAGTTGCAGCAAGTCAGTTTCACCAATGTCTCCCCAATCACGTCCACCTACTTTCTAAAAATAATACACGTTTACACTCCGAGTGGAATTTTATACTTTACAATTACAGTTATATGGTGCCTAAAAACTACATCATTAATCTATCCAACATTTTTTGCACACTTTGGATACTATTATAGCTACTCAGACTGGAGGATCTGCTGGAGGGAGCGAGGGGGGTGGTACTGGGCATCCTCTAGTCCAAATGCCGCTGGTCCCACCACCTCCATGGCCCTAGGAGTCAGCAACAGAGGATTGGCTGGCAAGGCAAGCAGCCCCACCTTCATCCCATAACGTACCAACTCGGACATCATCGGGGAGCCTTTGTGTATGTATGTGTGTGTGATTATTGGAGAGAGGAAAAGGTTGCATTTAATGCCGAAAACCTGTACGTAGGTTTTTGTGACATCAGAAACTTTAGGCCTTGTATGCAGAGGCAAAAACACAAGATTAAATAGTCGTGTGTTTGGATTCTGGCCCCATAAATGCAGGCCTGGATAAAGTACTGAAGTGGAAAACAAATGCATGCAAGCTCGCCGATCCGCTGACCACGACCGGTACTTGCGGGAGTAATGCCTGGCAAGTTGCAGAATGCAACAAAGTTCGTATCTCTCTTATGGTGAATGGGCTTTGTTACAGTTGTAGCTAGTAGGTAAGCTCCCTTTATGAGGTTACCTGTGTTTAGGTTGACCATACAGATGAGATCAGGTGCACAGGCCATAACTGCTCCACCTACACCCTCCTTCATCATATAGCGGACAACGAAAATCTCATTCTTTGCCAGTATCTTGATCTTGTGACCTTTGTAGGTATCCAGACCTTCTACGACTGCCTCAAGCCTCCCAAACCCTTTGTTGGTCACATGTACCACATCTGTCACCTTCAGAGAGAGAAATGTTATTGCTCATAAATGTACATATAAGCATGACACGTATACAGCCGTTCTTTCCCTCTCCTCCCCTACATACACATACTCCCCAATAAACACTACCTTTCTGCCAGGGATTTCTAGAGCAAAAATCGAACCCCTCAATGACTAAAGTTGGTGGGATAATTATGGATTTGGTGGGTGTGTCAGTGAGAGGGAAATAATGTGCCACACCAGTGTTCTAACCTTGCCAACAATGAGTATGGTCCCATTCTGCTGGGCAGCTATGCCCTCTAGGACACTGCTGTTGTTTAGTTTGGCCCGCCTCATAGCCCGACCAAGCTGCCAAGCCATGCTCATTGATAGAACAACAGTCTTGTTCAGGACGTCCTGTAGAGTAAAGACGCCCGCTGAGATGCCGCAGATCATCCTGTGGAACAAATACAAAACGCTACCTCAAGGGTATATACATCTTAAATTAATCACGTTTCATGGCCACCTTTTAGACACCAATTTTAACGAAACACAACTACTGTAACCCTCACTGCGCATGCGCCCCGAGGGTTAATGAACTTTTGTTTCCACAGGGACCAATAAAAAAACGTGAATATCATTGCATTCTTGCCATTTTCCTGCTAGCTCATCAAGACTCACCCCATGCGGATGCACTCCGTTCTGAAAAAATCCTCTGCGTCTTTGGCACTGTCTACGTATGTGCAGGCAATAACCTCTCCCTTGTCGTCAGCTACAGCACTGGGATAAGGCACACTGCCGTAGATGAATGGGCAGTACATCTGGAGCTCAGGAACGGAGCGCCCTACCCCATCAGCATCCATAACTGGAAGACCCAGCTCAGCCCCCAGGGCCAGTGGCACCAGCGAGTTAGCTCCACCAATCTCGAAACTCATAATGTGAGTGATCTGTTGTGACTAGATAGAGCAAAGACATACTTGTAATGTTATATAATAATAAGACGTCTGGTTGCGGGAATGCCATCATGTAGTTACACCGCAATCCAACTCTCCCTCCTTCTCTCGGCCTAGTTTCAATTCCATTTGACCCACCACAAAAGCATGCGAGTGTTGTCATGTGACCAGTAAATGAAATTGATTTGCTAAAGCATCATGTGAGTTATATCACACGTTTGTCCCTGGCTTCGATACTGCAATACTATGTATAAAGGGAGCTAGGACAGTGTTCAACAGCTAACCTCATTGATTTCTGTAGGATCCGAGATATTGACTTCCTGTAAGTCGGCAGGTTCGGCAATCCACACCCTTTTCCCTACTCCAACATTTCTTTCCTTTACTCTCACTCTTTCATTTCCCCTCTTCCCACCTCTCTCCCAGCCAACTCCAGAATCTGTGTCATACATTCCGCTGACCAGCAAACGCTGAAGGGTCTCCAATACTAGTTTATTCTCATTCCCAGACACCATTTTCTCAGAGCCAACTGCAGGAGCACCCATCAAAGCAGCAAATGTTACCAGACCAACATCTGAAGTCTTTAACCTGGAGTCAATATACACAGAAAGGCATTATTATACAGTCCCGGGGTAAAGAAATGGCAAAACTACATAAGAGGTGTAGCTATACACTAGCATCATGCACCTGCATGTATAATATTATATACAAGCATCACATTGTGTAAGCGTGGTGGCTGTTCCTATAACTTACTTACTCGCAACATATGACAAAATGACCAATATTATGTTCACATAATACTGTGTAAAAGACCTGAAAGGATTGACAATAGTGATGCTCTTGCCCTGTGCCAACTGTTGGAGGGCAACCAGATGACCCATGTTGGGGTCTCCTCCTCCTTCGCAGCCCAGGAGACTGGCCCCCAATTCCATACACTCAATGTCTTCTGCACTCAGCAACCACTTTCCACCTGTCACAGGTGGGCATTGTAAAGCACTTTGAGATAATATGGTGGTGAATATAAAAGAGCAGTACGTCAAAAGCTACTCGGCAAACCTGTTACAAATGTTTTGATATCTGATTCACAATCCCCATGATTACATACACCCATACCTTCAGCTTGTGGACTGGGCAACCCAGCAGCTAGGTCTTTCTCTCTGTCCTCCGCAGAAGCAAATGGCCAGTGAGGGTTGTCTTCCACTGTGCTGCCATTTCTCGAGCCAGTCTGCAGAGGACCTACCGCCTTGACTCTGACTCGTACTTTGTGTGCCACGTATGTCACGTCTTCACTGTGAATTTTAACCTCTGAACGAACTGCCCCCTTCCTCACAGCCTCGGATATCGCCTTCTTCCTGGTCTGCTGAAGGAGATTCAGTTTTACCCTCTCTGTCCTATCTTCATCCCCCTCCTCCTTCTCCACAGACTGCATGGCATCCACTGTGGCTCCCACCGCACTAATGGCAGCTCCAATCGCATTGGCTACATTCTGCAATAAAAAACAATGCATTCATATGCACATGGATATTACTTCTTGACCGACATGAACACCAGCAGGGCTTGCAGTACCAACTTGGTCTGTTAAAAGTCACTATTCAGAATTATAAGTATGACCTCTGTCGCAATAGTGTGGATTTGCGAATTAACAGTTAGGAGACCCCATTATCTGAATGAAATGCGACACAATAGTCTTGTATTTGGACTCTGTCTCCACAATTTTATTGAAGATCGATCAGCAAGCTCCATTGCTTTGCCACGTCAGCATTCGGTGAAGATCAAAATGGAGAACCAAGCAATAGGAGACTGATTATTGAGGAAGATTCCAGAAGAGGACTATAGCTATATTATGTGAGCCAACAAACACAATCTTAATCACGGTTGTGGTTCTATGTAGATTCCTTCTTGACAGCAGGTATCAACTACGAGGTAGAAAGGCAAAACATACCATTCTTCTCAAGAAGGGTGACTGGGAGCGACATGCTCGTGAGGTGAACTCACTAGCATTATCACACACCAAACAATATAGAATGCAAACAGCAAACTAGAGTTCTACAAACGATTCTAAAGAGTATGAAGAAATTCCATTATGTGAGTTAGTCACTCGCTGAGTCTAGGAGTGCTTGAACCTATGCAACTACTGCCCAGGAATGATAAAACCAGTAGAGCATGAATCTGGCACAACTACCAATACATATCTTGGCAAGCAAAGGGTTTGTGAATGCTTTGCTTCATGATCATCTTGCAATTTCCTCTACAAACACACGGAATCCATTGAACAATCACAGGCCATCAGGTTCATCATTATAGGAGAGACTCATTGCTACATTATTACTTAAAACTCTGTCGTGTATCTGATGAGTATTAGAGGTTTACCAGGGCAACTAAGCTCAAAGTGCATGGAGCACACTGCCCACAGTTGTGGATAAGAGCGTGCCAGGAATTAAAATAGCTTGAGTAACCCATAGATCTTCAATTTGGCACAACCACTATACACAACTGGGGAAGCAAAGAGTTGGTTTTCCTCTACAAATGTACGGAATCCCATTGAACAATCACTGGCCATTAGGTTCAGCATTATAGGAGAGACTCATTGCTACACATGATGACTCAACTCTCTCGTATAGCTAATGAATTTTAGAAGTTGAGAGAACTGGTACAGCATGTATTTGGCAATAGATATCAGTCCTCGGAACATACAAAAGTGTGCATATTATTTACTGACGGTAGCTATTTGCATAAACGCCAGAAAGGCATGGTATTATTAGTATCATGCAAAAAAGTAGGCATGTGTTATTCATACCATGGTAAGTCACAAAAACAATATTTAACATGCCAGGTCAAACAAACTGAATGCCTGTTTTCTTCTACGATAGTTCCATTGTAGGCATCCTCTAGACGTAAGCTATATATGCAGATCAGAAGGTATAATTATCCGACAGCTATGTTCTCTATAAGAGTGCTCTGCACAGGGCAACTCAGCAGCGCAGGCTCAAATTTTAGAAGAACAGGGAGCAGATAGTTTTACACCACCCAGCCTGAGTAACCCGTAGAGCTTTCAATTTGGCACAACTACACATAACTGGGCAAGCAAGGGTTGGTGAATGCTTTGTTTCATCTTGCAATTTCCTCTACAAACGTACGGAATCCATTCAACAATTACGAACCATTAGGTTCAGCATATAGGAGAGACTCATTGCATTACTTAAAACTCTCTCGTATAGCTAGCTGATGAAATTTAGAAGTTGACAGAACTCGTAGAGCATGAATTTGGCAATATTATCAGTCTACATGACTGAGCAATTTAGCATTGTAAAGAGTATTATAGTGAGTGCTTTGGTACTGAGAGGAATGTCCGTTATTCGGCGTTAAGAGGTACATGCCCACTGTTTGAAGGTTCTTGGGAAAAGTAGTTGGTACACATAGCCATTGTCGGTATATTGTAGCTAGGCGTCCGCCATTCAGAGTGTCTGCTATTAAAAGAGGTTTTACAGTACATAGCTTCAAGCTTCGGGTTTAGAATGAGAAGGTTTAAAATGAAATTGATGGAATAACATTTATTCTTCCCAACCAAGTGGGATGCATCTTCCCACATGCATACAAAATTTAAACCACTTAGGCCAAGATGTGGTGAATGTTTGAGCTTGCCCACCCAAGCTAGTAGCCTCACCCAGTGCTTCTGGGGAATAATGAGAGGGGCTGCTCCCTTTAGACCCGCTGATTGGTCCACCAGACATCTCCCTTCACCTACCAGCACCACTGGTCCATCGACGTCCTCTGTCTGAGGTCGCCACGAGACAAAGACTCAATCATAATAAGACATTGTGGCCAGTATACATACCTTTACACGGTCGATTCCACTCTCAATCATCTCTTGAATGTGCTTCATACCTTTGTACACCAGTGTGGGGTTAAGAGTGTCGAGGGCGGTGGGCGAGACCCGGCAGGTATTGCCAGGGGCTACCCCGGAAGCCAGAGCAATATCAGTAGTTGTGCAGCTGCTCCCACCAGCGCACAGTGCCTCTGATATGTCAACACTTGGCCCCAGTGTCAGCTTGCACTGCGACATACAGGAGGACAAAGTTGCAACTAGCTTTTAGTAGCTATATAGCTGTTTTTTTTTGTTGTAAAAATGTCCTGTATTATTGCGCATGCTCACTCACTGAAGTCCATTAGCACAGTGACCTAGCTAAAATATGTTACTCAAGACTATAGGGGACTACTCACAGAGGCGTTGTCCCAGAGACAAGTGGAACCTCCACCTAGCTGCAGACTGAGGATTTCTGGCATGGAGAGGTTGGTCCTCACCCCACCAACCTGCGATTGTAGGTAATGTGCTTTACCACACAGAAACTCCACGCGTGTATATACTGTAAGCATAACGACCCCATCTCTTTTTGTTTGGGCATCCCTTTTCCTTACTTTACTCTGAGAGGACACTCCGGGAAACCCGTTTTGAATGACACCAATGTTTGTCGAGGTGCTCCCAATGTCACGTACGATGGTGTCCTGGAGACCAGCCAGGAAGGCTGCTCCTCGCATTCTGTTGGTGAAGTCTGAAGAGAAAGTAAATGCTGGGAAGTCAACTGCCTCCTCCGCACTGAGGGGAAAAGGTAGAGCAAGGGGTATAGAGACTACAATGGTTAACTCTTTCATATTGAGTTGTAGTAGCTATTACCTAAGGAGAGTGCAGTCATTCTTGGTGAGATATAAAGGACACTTGAGGCCAAGGGCATCCAACGCTGAGCCAAAGCCCTTGATTGTCTCCCTCGCTAGTGGCCTGAGAGCCTCGTTTAGAATAGCACCATTCTCCCTCTCAAGCAGACGCAGAAGCCCAATCTGAGGGTAAGAGAGAGCGAGACTACCATTGCGCAATAATAATAAGTAATAAAAAGTGTAACACATGTGTATGTGAGTAATAAGGGTTGTTTGAGCAATTTTCAAAATAGGAAGGTTCATCTAGCAGACACCTTGTGAGAAAGAGTGCAGGTTATATCGGGGCACTCCGACATTATTACATCCGCTGCTCGCTGCTCCTGGTTCCCGACGGCTGGACTTTCGTACGGAGAGAACACTCCACACACTACCACGTTCCGAACGGGGGGCTGGCGTTGGGAAATCTCTCTCGCGACCCTCCGCAGCTCACCCTCGTCCAGCTCCGCGATAGACCTAATGTCGCATTCAAACCCGCCCGCTACCATGTAGCTAGATTCCTCCGCAGAGAATATCTCGGAGGTCGGAGGGGAAGTCGCAGAAGGGCGGGAGGGAACGAGACGCGCTCCCGCAGAGGCGTACGACAGCGACCGAGGCCAGAGACGCGTTATCGCGAGTCACAACTGCGTTCATAAAACAGGAGGTTCCGATGCAGACGCGGCTAACGTTCTCCACAATTGTCTCCCTTGCAAGCCTGCCCCCTAGACCTTCGCCCACAGCCGCGGAGATGGTATCGACAATGCCACTGGTCTTCGTGGGAAGCCTGGCCGCCGCTACCACCATCTTGTCGCAGAGGACGACTGCGTCGGTGTTTGTGTCACCTATATCCACTCCTATCACGTACGTACAACCGGCCCGAGCCAGCAGCAAATATCAGAAATGCGCTGACTACTCCCGGATCTGATTACTCGCGTTTTGGTGGTGAGCATTCGTCTCCCTTCCGCAAACACGGAAACACAAGCGTAAATCGGAATGGCAAGGGAGGAAGGTATGTACGGTATGTATAGAGTTGGACAGAGGGACTAGGGCCTACGTATATACGCGGGTGCGGCTATATATAAGCGTGAATCGCGCGCCAGCCCGCGCGTGTGCGACCGGTTGCGATGTTGGGTCTGCTGGGGAGCGAGGGTCGGGATTGGGAGCTGATCATCTTAGCTCCGGCAGCAGTCGTTGGATTTGTCACAATTCTCGTCTTCTTCTGGGTCTTGGGCAGCAGGAGTCAGAGCAAGGTCTCGCGTGTACACCTTGGTGCTAGCTAATAACTAATGTGTTTTTCTCTGCAGCAGTCAGCTAAGAGAAAGGCGAGGGAAGCCAAAGAACCAGCTAGATGGAAGCAATATCCTGTGGACGAGCGGTATGCCGCAGTGTATAGTCTCGGTTTTACCGAGTAGCTAACAAAAGATGCTCCCTGGATAAGCAACCAAAGCGATACAGGAACTGCAGAGATGATGTACTTACGTAGCGATATCGAGGCCGCGGAGCAGCCGCAAGGGCTCCGGCGTGCAATGAGGGACGTATGAGGCCGTGGCCGAGAGGATAGTTAACCCACGGCGCGCATGCTGTGTGTGTGTCGACGCTTTCTGGCACTATATACAAGCTACGAGGCGGCCTAATAGCGATCTACTAGTGTAGCTAGCCCGTGTCAGACTCCCCGCGAGCTACTAACGTGTATACAGCTAAACGCACACTCTTGGGTATACTATTTAGCAGTACCGCGCACTGCGCGCATGCGCATGGGTACGTCTTTTTTATTATTTTTATTTTTATTTTTATTTTTTTTAACGTCACACGACGTTATATTATATACAGTATGAATGCAGGTATAAATAAGAAGATAGAGAGCAATTTAGAGTGATACAAGGTGTGTTTCCGAGATGATCAAATCGACCGCCATGGGCATTCTGATGGCATGTCCGCATGATGATCTTGCACCCCTGATGGCCTGGATGGAGGAGCGTAAAAGGGAGAAGGCTAGACGACAACGTAGCCAGCGGAGAGTGTGGCTGTAGGTGTGGTCCCACTTGGAGGCGAGCATGGAGGCGAGTCTTTTGTAGAAAGTGTTGGCCTCCCTGGCCAAGCCACCGGTAGCAGAGAGCACCAGAGGCGTGAAGGTAGCGTGTTCAACTTCTCTTATCCGCTGTTCATATGCACGCTTCTTGATTTGTTCGTGCTTTCTGTAGACTGACTGCAGGTTGGTGTGTCTGTTTGACGGGGCATGGGGATTAAATACCCTAACGTCGAAGTAGGTTCTCTCGAAGGTACCACCCCAGACACCATTTGCAGCGATATCAAGGCGGGCACCTTCCTGGGAGTTGGCAGTTGACCCCGTCAATTCTTCACCGTTCACAGGCTGAAGCTCTGGCTCAATGCACACGTCCTTGCACACTTCTGTGAGGAGGGTAGCTGTCAGGTCCCGTATCTCATTGTGCCTGATCGATGGAAAGCCGCCCTTGGCACAGGACAGAGCATGCTCAACTGAAAAAGAGGCACCACAGATACATTTCGAAGGAAGTCTCTCTGGTGTCCAGCCGTACCGTAATGCCAGGGCATCGTGGAAAGCTCCTTTGTGCAGGGCAAAGCCATGCTCTGAAAGTGGCAGGACAGTGAGCCAAGTGGAGGATCCTTTCTCGCTTGCTAGTTTCACCGACCTCTGCAGGTTGTCTGGTAAAAGTTCTAGCACATCGCCGGCGGCTTTTGAACGATTTTCCTTGTTTCTATTTCTAACAATGGCCTTGGATTCCAATTGCTGGGCAATGACTTCATACCCGTAGGCCTCATCTTGTAGTGTGATGTGGTCTTGGAGGGCAGAGGTAACCAGTAAGGATGACTGATGTTCCTGGTCGGCTTGAGTGGAAGGGATTGTTATTCCCAGTCCACCCATTCTTGCTGGCAGGGCAAACATGGCACACTCCAGGTCACTAGGTGGGGGCCTTCCTGTAAGTGTTGGGATGAGTTCGGTACGCAAGATGTCATCGAGCGGCTTTAGTAGGTTGCTGATATTGGGAACTGTGCGACATAGGTAGGTCCACTTGCTTGAGAGACCATGTGTGAGAGCCGAGTAGGCTGCATGTGGTTGAGTCTTTGCTATTGTTGTTAGGTTGCGCACCATGGATAGCCAGGAGTCAACCCTCGACTTCACATAACTCTCCACGTACTCGGCTGAGCCAACTGCTGCACCTAGATATGGTCTGCCATCGGATGTAACATTCACCCCTGTGCCAGCAAAGGTAGAGAGCCCAGTAGTGTGACAGCCTTCCTTTGTTACTACCCACGTCTTGGATGGATTGGGAAAGTAGCCGAAGTCAGGTCCTTCTCTGGTCAAAAGGTCCCACCACACACGCAGGTCTGCTAGCTTTCCTACGGCGGCTACATCGTCTGCATACCAGATCTGCTTGCAGTTGCCCTTCAGTTTTTTGATAAGAGGGATGGTGGCGAGGGCATACATGGGCATGGCTAGTGGGTCCCCTTGTGTCGTACCTTCTTGGGAAAGTAGAGTGTCGCCATCCACGAACAGTTCTGTTGATGCTCTGTATGTGTTAATGAGTATGGGTGCGAGTGGTGGACAGAGCCTTCTGATGTTATGAAGAGCAACCTGACGGTTCAAGGAATTGAATGCGTTGGTGGCGTCAACCAGGAGGACTGCTTCAGTGTCACTGGAGTCAAAGGCGGTTCTCACGGCATGCACTGCTGCTTCGATGCCAGAAATCTGTCCTCCACACATCTGGAGACAGCCCGAGGCTTCCTGGATGTCAGGTTTCATTACTGACAGCACTGCTTTGGCTAAGATCCGCCGCACAGTATTTGCTAGCCGATTTACGTGTACGCATGCGCAAAGGGCCAGCCTTTATGACAAGAGTCCTCCATTATTGGCGGTATTCACCGCAAATGTACGTTAACGCACGCATCGGAGGTTAGTAGAAAGGCCCTTTCCACTAACCTTGCGTTCATGCACAGGTAGTGAGCTTGCCGCCTAGCGATGCTGTCTAGTTTCTATATACAATGAAAAGCACTAAAGTGCAAACCCTCGGCGAACTGCGCATGTGCGGTACCACTAATTGATGGGCTGGGTTTTTTATGCCTTTACTCGTGGTATCCCACTAGTAGCTCGCGGAGAGTCTGGCACGGGCTAGCTACAGTAGTAAATAGCATGCCCTTCGTTGTGACTTGTTGTGACTTGTTGTGCCTTCAAGACACACAGAGCGAACGGACGCGGTCGAGGTAAGCCTGTGCTAATTTAGACGGACAGACAGACAGACTGACAGACACACTTACGGGACAATGAAAAGCACTAAAGTGCAAACCCTCGGCGAACTGCGCATGTGCGGTAACACTAATTGATGGGCTGGGCTTTTTATGCCTTTACTCGTGGTATCCCGCTAGTAGCTCGCGGAGACGGGCTAGCTACAGTAGTAAATAGCATGCGGGAGTCGATACATGCCCTTCGTTGTGACTTGTTGTGCCTTCAAGACACACAGAGCGAACGGACGCGGTCGAGGTAAGCCTGTGCTAATTTACATATTGGCTTGTTCACTTGGTTTTCACGCCATAACTTTAAAACACAGTAGTTTTACGAAAATCGCCTTTTTTAAAATCAGCCCAGTGTAGCACTGAACCCGATCATATCGCTATTTACCTGATTTCGTGCGCGCGGTGGCAGAAAACGTGGTAACAGACAGACTGACTGACTGACAGACAGACACACTTACGGGACAACTACGTAACCCTCGCTGCGCATGCGCGCCGAGGGTTAACTACCGTAACCCTCGCTGCGCATGCGCACCGAGGGTTAATACACCTGCTTGTAGACCTGCCTAGCCTAGTGTCTGTCAGATCTTACGGTATTTGGTTTGTAAGTCTGTCCGCTCTGCTTAATCTCGCATATCCCGCTATGACAAGGACACTTAGATTGTTGAGTATGATGAGGAAAACAAAATAAAACAGGCCGTTTTCCGTCTTACCTAAAAAGTTAGAGCGCGTTTTGTGTACCGCCGCGGCCAAACACCAAAAGTATGACCAGTTTCTTCGGGTGACGGATATCTACATTCTTACAAAATTTCATTAAAGTTGTTTCGTTTTGAGTTATGAGTGTTGAATCCGAAGAAGAAAAACTCCCTATCATGGCCCCATGCATCCATAATGCTACGTACCGTGCCCATCCCAGTCACATGATCTCTGTTTCACACACTCTATCTTCAGACTGGGTGATCTTGGTGAAACAAAGAAGGCAGGCAGTCTCCACGAGTACCTCCTGCAGCTCCATGACCACGGTCGCTGTCCAGTCACCTCGTTCTGGTGGGGGAAAGAACAGGTGGTCAGTATCTGCAGTCCTCAGGCCTTCAAGGATACTGTGAAGTTGACTGATAGGGCAGGTGAGATTAGGAGAAGTGAGGACAGAGTGACCCTGTGTCTGAACGTGGCTAAATCGGTGTCCCTGTGAAACGACACTCTTAATCAACACAAAATTGTTTGCTTATGCAATACACTCTGGAACAGTAAAAGGTCCGTTTCTTTTTCAGATTATATCCTCAAAATAATATAAAAATCAGCCCATTTCCACTAAAAAACAAGGTAGGTTTCAGCAAATGCAGAATTTTGGAAGTCAGGGTTCACAAATTTGGGACTGTGTAATACTATCTAGGGGTGACAAAATTTGTGTACCCTATGTTAGTATTGTAGTAAAAAGTGCCCATTACTTGAAAGGCTCACAAATTTGTCATCCAGCTGCTCAAATATTTAGCATAAATCTGCAGATTGTTTCTATAAATCACAATTGCAAAATGACATGAAAGTGCTGAGTAAATTGAAAATCAGAAAATTGGAAACAGAACTTTTGCTTAAGACACTGTTCATGAATAATTCATAGTTCACCTAAATAATTATTGCCTCACAGTTCAACTACAGATGGCCTTCTCACCACTCCTTGGTGTGAACAGTATCCAGTATGCCAAGGGAGAGGACTGGGAAAGCCGTAGGAAATGTTACTACCCTGCATTCAAAGGAGAATCTCTCGAGTCTTACTTTCCTCATTTTGTCATCATTGCGAGGTAGCTATAGCTATTGTCAGAGGAGAGTAAGAGCAAGAAGAGGGTGTGTAGTTAGAAAGGGAGAAATGGTATATAATGCCTGACCAGTTATTTATCATGCTCTCTAGGAGGTGGAGAAGAAATGGTCTTCTCTGGAGTCAGGAGAGAAAGTTCCTCTACTGAAAACTGCCTTTTCTATTACTGTTAGAGGTATAATGAAAAGCATTTTGGATGAATCATTTGACGACCAGTTACTGGATAAAGTGATTGCTGCCGACCTAAGTGCATTGGATGAGTTAGCAGTAAGTAGCTAACTGTGAGTTACTCACCAACTCATGATATTTCTCCTCTCACTTTTACTACAGACACGAATGAAAGAGGGTAAGGATCCACCAAAAGGAAGTGAAAGAGATGTTGAGTTTCAAAAGAACACTGCGTACCTCAGGGACACTGTGAAGGGAGCCATTCGGCGTCGCCGTGAGGGACTGGGTGGAGAATATGTCCCCTTTATTG
Organism: Geodia barretti; assembly: GCA_030341885.1. Classification (NCBI taxonomy): domain Eukaryota; kingdom Metazoa; phylum Porifera; class Demospongiae; order Tetractinellida; family Geodiidae; genus Geodia; species Geodia barretti. Next base: position 8,795 of record CASHTH010003827.1, on the reverse strand, counting down.
ACAACCTCCTGCAATCTGGAGTCCCTGATGACCAGGTCTGAGTGGCTACACCCAGTGGTCTATAATAGAACCAATCCGGATATAGGGATGGCTTGAAGCACCAAAAAGGAAGAAACAAGGGATCATTACACAGCAAGGACACAGAATGCTACATGACACCATTCAGTATCCTTATTTGATGTTATTTGCCTAGGAACATGTCATGTATAACTTTCTGTGTCTTTGCCTGTGCCATAAAGTGTCTACCGACACTCTAAATAATACTGAGTTATAAGTGCTGGCATGAATAAGTTTCTTCATCGGGTTTTAGCTATACCTTGTTGTGCAACAAGTGAAGTATACACTGTGACTATATACTACAGGCTGTGAGTGATGCCCTTGCTTTCATGATTGGAGGGTTTCACACAAATGGAAACTTTGTAGTCTGGCTGCTGTGGTACCTGGCCACCCATCCAGAGGTACAAGAGCAGTTGAGGGAGGAGTTAGAGAGGGAGACAGGGGGAGAGAGGGATGATCGCCTCAGGAAATATGCCTCTGCTGTCTCCACCACACACAGAACGTGAGGATAGCTCATTGTCATCCTTTGATTATTATGTAGTTATCCATGTATTGGGTATTTAAGCTGCAGCTTATCTCAGCTGCTGAACAAGGATAAGAAATGAATTGTAAAGGAAGAGAGGGATGTGTATATACCAATTTTCATCTCCATGCATGCTAGCTACCATTAAGAATGACGAAAGTTTTAGAAAATGTATTGCCTAACAGAGGCTTTTGTTGTTGTTTTGTAATGAGATAATGTAATGCTCACGTGTACCAAGTTTCATCTCCTTGCATGCTATTGTTAGCAAGTTTGAAACAATGAGGCTTGGAGCCGTTCGGAGCGCAGGGAGAAAACTACTAGCTACAAGGTCCGAGGCTTCCTAAATGGTGTTGTTTCCATTAATTGTCATATAACTAAGAGTGCGGCATGCACAAAACATCCAATGTGTATTGGGGGTAAAGGCTATCCAATAGTTAGCATTCCTCGGACCATAGTTCTATTTAGTGTTCCTGTGACCAGAGAGGGTGTTCTTTCTTCAGCTATTTCCGTCAGGTTATGGACGAGACTCTGCGGCTGAGCACTCCAGCTGCGTGGGCCATCAGAGAGTCACCCGATGACATCAATGTTGATGGTTACCTAATTCCAAGGGGAACCCCCATCATTCAGGCCCTGGGAGTGAGTCTTCACAACACCACCTCTTGGAAGGAGGGAGAACTGGATAGGTGAGAGTGGTGGGGGCAGTAGAAAGTGCCTGTTCAAAAAGACATGAAACTACACAGTACGGTCTTTAAGGCAATCGATTCAGAGTGCAGTATATACAACCTGCTAGAGTGTTATTAACTTTGAGCGTTGTATTAAGAAGGTGAATAGGATGCGATACAAGCTGTTAGGTCTTGTCTCGCCTTCTGCAGGTTCAATCCGGACAGATTCGCAGCCTACACAGACCACAGCAGGAGAGGTTTGGAGTTCTGTCCATTCGGGACTCCCAGTCGCCGCAAGTGTCCTGGTTGCATCTTCTCCTACTACGAGACCACTGTTGTCCTCAGTATTCTCCTGTTCCGGTTCCAACTTGTCCCTGTTCCAGGACAGGTTGTAAAACGTGATTATGGACTGGCGACTACCCCAACAAAGGAGTTGTATTTTTTCGTCAAGGAACGATAACATGTTTTCTGCGATGAATTGGTTTTGCCTACTTAACATCAATGTTGTAGCTAGTTAGTCTTTCTACATTGCATGCAGTTTGTTAACCTTGCATTGTCATGCAGAGTTTATGGCTTAGAGATACAGTTTAAGGTCAATTGTATCAATTACGCATCCGTGTGCTCATACTTGCATGTCTCATGCCAGATTAAGTATAGTCATGTTGCATAAAATTACAATGTGTTCAATAGTGATAAGCATTCGGATTGGCGGTTTAGTGCTTGATAGCTAGAGCGAATCATGAAAGTGCACACCTTATAGCCTGTTCAATTCCAACGACAAATGGCTCCTGACCTCAAAGTCTTAGTTTCTCCAGATTGTGTTCATGATAGCCATTGAGTAGACTAAAGCAGACCCTTCACTTCTGTTAAGAAGGAAACTATGACCATCATTCACCATCTGCTCAGAATAATGTAGTAACAGTGCTCAGACTCCTTTAGCATGGTCAGCTACTCTACACTCTCCCTTGTGACTTGTGACCCTTTGGAACATCTGCAGGCAGGATCAAGTCTGAGATAACCTAAACAGTGTCTTGTCGAAAGTTTCCAGCAACATTCCTTGCAGTGATCAATGAAAAGCACTGAAGTGCAAACCCTCGGCGAACTGCGCATGCGCCGTATATTAGTATGCGGTCTGATCTCAGAGAGTCTGACAAGGGCTAGCTACAGTAGTAGATTAGCATGCGAGAGTCGATACACGCCCTTCGTTGTGACTTCTTGTGCCTTCAAAATACACAGAGCAAGAAGACCCGGTCCTGTGCTAAATATAAGCGCATGCGCATTTTCCGCAGCGATAAAAATGGCCGACTACGCATTAGCCGTACAACGGTGGAATGTGAGCTGTCGCTGTGGATGAGAGCAGTAAACTGGTTCTAGCCTGCTTGCCTGACGGTTGTGTTCACTCGTACAGTTCGACAGGTTTTGGTGCTTTTTGCAGCTCAACAGCCCTGTGAAATTGGGCACGAAATTTATCACTTTGGACCAGCTGTGTAGCTTTACGCGTGCATGTGCATGTCATGTGACTTTCACGAGAATATTGCATCATTACGCACCTGAATAACTTGACTATAGCTGGAGTGTGCATTGAACGAATAGGGTGGCCTAAAATGTCTGTACTTTTAGCAAGCAAGTGGGGAGGAGGACAGGCCAACCAACTATCCTGAATACCTTGACTATAGCTGGAGTGTGCAGTGAAAAAATAGGGTGGCCTAAATGTATTCTGACCTTCATTGCCCGTTCGGTAGGTGGTATCCTTTGTGAGACGAAAGAACATTCGAGAAGTAAGATGGAGAGTAACAGACACACAGACAGACAGACAAACCCAACTACTGTAACCCTCGCTGCGCATGCGCGCCGAGGGTTAATGAGGAAATTGATGCTCCTGATGCCTTCTTTCTGGATGACCCTGACCTCACATACCTCATATAGAGAAGTCCTAAAGCTCAGGGATGATGCTATTAAACACACCTTTAATATGATGGTGCTATCAAGTTATTCAATGTAACGTATGGGTTTGACTTCTTCCTCTCGCCTCCCAATGAGCAGAATCAATACTTCTTTGAGAATGCACGGCTAAGACCATTCCGGTTTGCTGATATCGACTATCTAGTGACTCTCAACAACTGGATTCAAACTGGCAGAACTCGCTCGACGTGCTACCAAATACACGATGGAAGGTTCACTGTCACATTTTCAGCCGACCAAATCCTCCGTGGGAGCTATCATGGTGAACTAGCTGGTAAAATAGAGTTTGTTAACTATGGATGAGTTTTATGTCGTGGATGTGTGTCACTGGTAATTCAGTACTCTCCTGTTTGCCAGGAACCTACAGATGGAACTTTTGTTCAGTCAGGTGCGAGCTCTATAACCCAGTTCTTAGTTATGGAAAATCAGAAGGTATCTTTACGGTTTGAGCCATGGCCAGCCCCCAGTAACACCGGCACAGCCAAGCAAGCATGAGAATCCCACACAGTCTGGATAGAGAATAGCTATTGTTTTAGCTATAGAATACTAAGTAGCAACTTCGATTGTATTTGGTATGCTTTGTAGCTGGTCAGAGTGACACGTGGACAGATGGTGCTTACTACAAGAAGCGAAGTCTTTCAACCCTGGATGCACTTCATTAGTATCTTAGCTAGCTATACTAAGTTCAAGGTTCATCATCTAAACCTACGCAACAACCTCAGAGACAAACAAAGCCCTTGAAACACAATCACAGTGCCAAGTACCAGGAATACACAGCTGTTGTGGTCTCTAATAAAATGCCAATCGCTCACTTTCTCTACTATGATGCCCAGAAGATCATGTATAAAAGGAGGCAGACACAAACCTACTGGCAAAGAGGCAAGTGGACATAACTTACACTGCAAAACCCGTGGTGTTTTCGTTCACCTTAGGCTACTGGTGTTCATCATTATTTCTGTGACACTGAGGAAAATGACTTTCAACATGATGTATGTGTTTGCTCTTGTTATGTTGAGCACAGATGCTGCTATGTCGGCTCAAAGCCCATTGGAAACCTGCGGCCAATTCCCTGCATCATTTGTTGCAGTTATTGACCAAAATATCGATTCCCCATTTGCTATTGTCGAAGCTGATCCCGATCTGATATTTTTCAAAGACGTTCTGAAGTTGAGAGAGAATGCTATCCAGCACACTTTTGACGATGCCATTACATTTTTCAAGGAGTCTTACGGTCTTGATTTCTCCTCTTCGTCTCCTAATGAGCAGAATCAGTATTTTTACCAAAATTCTACGCTCGATCCTTTTAAATTTTTGGACGATATTGAGTATCTGGTGACTCTCAACAACTGGATTCAGACTGGCAGTACTCGCTCGACCTGTTATCGAATTGATGACGGAGGAATACAGGTTAGTTTCTCTGGCGAACAGACTCTATATGGCACTTATGGTGGAAGTGAGGGCAAAACGGTTGGACCAGGCAATATTTTGGTGTACGGATTCTACAGCATTCGGGTGTGCCAACAGAGCCCGGTCATAATCCAATACCGATCTGGCTCTCCAGTCCGCCAAGAGCCTGTTGATGGTGCATCCCTCATCAACTGCGACCTCTACAGTCGAGTTCTCGGCAATGGAAAAGCTCAAGGTTTATTCACCATCACACCTTCCGTTGACGATCCTGGGAAATACCGTTTTGTCACCCGAAACGTCTTTACATTTGAGCAGAACTAGTAATATTATGCTATCATGAACATTGAATTTCAGTACGGCATTGTTATGGTTATAATTATTAAGCTTCCGTTGCGGTGTTAAATAATCTTTTTGTTAGCATGCTTTTTGTCGCCATGCGCAGAAACATAACATGTACACTACCTTGTGAATACATCTATGACATTACCAAAGGTACTGCATTCAAAAGTAGGGCGTGAAAAGCTGTTGTCTACTTTCACATAATTATAATTATCGTAGGCATTTGAGATTGCCACCACACCTCTTAGGATCCTCCTAGCCACAAAGGACTCAATTGCCTGAGCTAATCGGTACTGTTCACGAATGGCTAGCTAATGACTCAGTCTCACAGTAGAAAAACACCATACTCGGAACAGAGACAAGTTGTCTCGCACTCTGTAGCTAAGCAGTGAGAAAGTGTTTCCGTGGTATTGATGAGATTGCATCACATGCACATTTCTTCCCACTTGGCTGAGGTCACATGCAGCACTAAAGTGTTTAGAACACATTGCGTTATGCGGTTATCCTCGCGTAGTAATAGCATTTTTGTTGTCATGAGCACAGATGGTGGACGCTCAAAGCATCACGTCAGGAATGATTACTGGTAGTGCTTCTGTGTTCTGTGGTTTCCATTGAACCACAGAGTCATAATGGATACTCCAAATATAGGTCACCTCTCTATAAAGGTACACATAATTATTGATGTAGTGCTAGTACTTTCACTTCAACATTGTGATCAGTTGAAACTGGCAGTACTTGGTCAGCCTACAACAAAATTCGCTGAAGAGACCCTAAAGCAGCTATGGTGGAAGTTACAGTAAACAGAGCAATGCAAGTGCTATTGAATGGCACTGAGGTGTGTCAACAGGGTTTATAAAATGCATCATCCACTTTGATTTTTATAGGAAGTAGAAAGATATATAGTGGAAGGATGCCTAGACACCTGGCCATTTTACACAACCAAACTAACTCTGATGTAGAAACCATAATCTCAGTGGTTATGCCCACAGTAAGGCAATTAATGTAACAGACAAATAGTCAGAAGCCAGGGTAGATAATGTGCTGAGGAAGAAAAGTAAGTTTTGCCAATATTGATGACAGAAGAGAGTGTAACCGTAGTAAGAAGCCTCTGAGCTAAGCAATGAGAACAGATGGTAACCACTGCTAGGCACAAGGGCCGAGGCTCATCGCACTGTGCCAGGAATCACTGCTGTTTGTCATCTGATCCCCATTATATACATGCACAACATAAACCTTTTGCACCCTTGATGGGGGATACTGGTGAGGCACTACTCTTCCTCTTCACTGCTGAGAGAAGGATCTTCCTTTATCTGGAAGACACTCACTAGACACTTTTCATACAGGACACACTGTGCTCTCCCACTCGGCCAGCTTATGCCATCTATAGAGTATTTCCACAGTGCAAGAAGCTCTGGCAATAGTTAGCTAGCTAGCTAGCTATACTGTGAGAGAGCTGCTGTTAGGTGGGACTATACAATTCTAGTGCTAACACTTAACATGAATGTCATCATACTTCACACTGTTGGAAGGACCACGACTGCTGTAGTATTGACATCACTAGTTAGGGCAAAGAGAAAACAAAAAACCCCAAATTCCAACTATACTACACTATAGGGAAGAGATAAATTTTAGGGATGAGGTCATGGAAGTAACCCTAAGCTCTCTGTTGAGTGTGGAAATGGATATAATGATGCCTACAAACATGTTGATCAATATTTCCAACATTATTTCTCGTGAATGGGATGAATTACAGACCACACAATTGATGATGCATGTAAAACCTATGGTCTTGATTACCAGAATGTCAAGCTAAGTCTATTTGACCTTGGTGATAACATTGAGAATCAGGTAACTTTGTTCTTTGTATTATAGCAGTCATATACCTGCATCTGCTCATTCTTTGCTGCCACAGGTTTTCCTATAGCATTGCTAACTGAGGTAAAGATAGTCTGACATCTTCAGATCTGAGTGACACTTTAAACAGCGCAAGTAGTTGTGCAAAATGGCAGGTGCAAAGACAATAGAGGAAGAACATGACCCTCAAACAATCACTAACCAAGTTATTCCATAGTTTAGCCAGTGCTAACAGCTAAACCAACAGCACTGTCTCGGCCTACAAGTGTATAGGGTTCACCCATAAACAGAACAACTTGTAGATAGGGGCGTAATGCACAGCTGCTGTGGTCTCCGACTCAACATCACCAGATGTCTGTAATGTAGCCAGGGCAGGGAGCAAATAAAAAGCGAAACCCATCATCTCACATTCATCACAACTCTGGAGAAGGAGCAGAAGTCACTATCGTCATTTCTCGGCATGGGTTTCTGGAAGTACAGCTATATCTTAGCTCTGTTGAGCTTGAAGTGACTCTGACTCAGGGCTTCCATCCATCTCTAGTGACGCAAGGCTCTCCTCCAACCTGTCAACTATTTCAGGCCTCGTTCCTTGCAGTCATTGAAGCGACTCTTGATGCTCCAAATGCCATTCATCCCGATCACGACCTAACATTCTTCAGGGAAGTCATGAAGTTCAGAGATGCTCAGATCCAGCACACTATTGACGATGCTTTCAAATTCTTCAACGACTCGTTTGGCCTCGACTTCTCAGTCTCTCCTACAAATGAGTATAATGAGTACTTCTACGAGAATGCAGTTATGGGTCCGTACCGATTCGTGAATGTTGAGTACCTGGTGACTCTCAGCAACTGGATACAAACTGGTGTCTCTCGGTCAAACTGCTACCTGATTCGTGACGGAGGGTTCATGGTCACCTTCACGGCTGCTCAGACCCTGTACGGCACCTACGGTGGAGATCCTGGTATAGAAGTTGCAACGGCGGAATCTCTGTATTACGGCTACTACAACATTGACGTGTGTCAGCAGAGTCCCGATCATCATTCAGTTTCAGAGCGGCTCGCCTGTTCGTCAGGTGCCAGTGGACGGTATATACGTCATTAACTGTGATCTCTACAGTCAAGTTCTTGGCTATGGAAAAGCTGAAGGTGTCTTCTCTGTCAAGCCATCCCCTGATGAGCCTGGAAAGTTTCACGCATCTGCCCGAAATGTTTTCACATTTCCAGCCTAGGAAAGCATTATGACTTGCTAGCTACTACTCAGACTCATTTTCATATTAAATGTGATTTTGTTTGTATAATGTAGTGTTGTGCATCCATATTTTGTTTCAAACACTGTCAATTCTCGGATGCGATTGTACAACTGCACAAAGGATGCGAGGTCAAACCAAAATCAGATTAACATCAATCCTGTAGAGTGTGCAGCGTTGGTATTACTGTCTTTATTAGCATGTCTGTTACTTCTTTATGGTTACACATAGCTGCAGGGCGAACTTTATGTACCCACATTCAGTCATGTTGAATGAAATGAACATCCCTTGAATGTGTACTAGCTATAATTGTGCATTAGTCCACCTATTTCTAGTCCCACTGTAAAGTATGCAAACGTGAGGCCCAAATCTTCCCGTTGTCTTTAACCGTGTGTGCATGTGCATAATTTAGGGCCAATGAATAATCCACTGATGAACTTATGACTGTCTGTGCACGTTGGATAGTTGGGTGAAAAGAAGAAACTGTTAGCTATCACTGGTTACTTAGCAGCAGTGGCTGAAGTATAGAACCGTGCACCTCCCTTATAGCTAGAGACAGGCAAGAATTGCATTGACAACAAGATAAATTATGATGACGTGAATTGAAATGAGTCATGTTCACAAACACACACACGTTACAATAAAACACAAGCAACCATTTGTGATTTTCAGTGATGTTATTATGATGATGATGATAATAACGGAGGAGAATGGGGAGAATGCTACCAGCAACACCCTGACTTTT
>CASHTH010003826.1:0-12533 GCA_030341885.1 Geodia barretti | reverse complement strand
CTACACGCCCTCCTTCGGTGGATCGGGGTTTACCGGGCCAGGGAGTTGACTGGCAATATACGATTTCGAGACCTTCGCGGCGTCGCCAACGACCTGCACGTAAATTATTACAAGCGCAAAAGGCATCTGAACGACAGGGACATCGGCGAGGGATTGGAGGCAGTGGCGGAGTTGCTGGAACTTCTGGCTCCTCTGACTGGCTTGGACTCCGGCGACACCAACAGCTAAGGGCGTATTAGCGTTCTTCTGCTGGTTGCCGCAACGAGCGGTCAATCCGTTTGCAGGTTGGCCCAAGGCTCTCCGGGAGTAACCGCCAGAGAGGCTAGCCCTTCTCCCCCTCCCCAGTATCGAACTCCACCGACTCGCCGGGGTTCACCTTAAACCAACGTTCCGTGCCTTGCGCCGACCCGCCCGCGGCGCCCGGCTCCTCCTCGGGTTCGGGCCGGGGGCGCTGCACCACCCGCACTCCCAGAGTTGCCAGCATCCCGTCAATGCGCTCGACGGGGCCGCTTTCCGCCGCCGTTTCCAGGCGCAGGGCCAGCAGTTCGGAAGTCATTCTCAGGGCCAGTTGCACGCCCGACAGGTTCAGGCCCATGTCATCCACGAAGTGCTTGACCAGCCGAAGCCGGGCCACGTCTTCGTCCGAATACGTGCGCAACGCTCCCACTCGAAGCGGCACCACGAACCCGGCGCGCTCGTACTTGCGCAGCGTCTGCGGGTGCATATCCAGCTCGTCCGCCACGACGCTGATAAGGTAGATTCCTGGCGTCTGCTGCATTGTCATCCTCGGCCCCTATACCGGATCGCCTCCAGCTTATCCCTATTATAGCTCGCATGAAGACTAATGTCAACGGTATATGTGTAATATTATGCGACTCGAATCAAGTGATGCCGTTCTATGATAAGCCTAGTGACACGTTTCATATCAACTGCTATAGTCTAATCAATCCAAGCGGAGGGACGAGTGAGATGGCAGCAACAGAAATTCGCAACGACAACGGCGCGGTGATGGAGCGCGAGGCCCAGGAGATCAGCGGCAAGGTGGCCCAGCAGGTGTCGGAGATTCTGGAAGATGCCAGCCAGGAGAAGAAGGTTCCCCGGACCTACCTGGCCTACCGCGTGCCCAGCCCCGGCGTACGCTACTACTTCTAGTAGACGACCATCATTGAAGTGATGGCTGGTAAGATGCAGGGAAGCGAGGCCCAAGGAAGAAGACTGTGCAGCGGGGTGGATGTGATGGTCAAGAAATACCGTGTGGACTGACTGGGGAGGAACAGGAGGAAACTGAGGGCACTGGTGTCCAAAGGCCGGCTGCGGCTATAAACAGACTCACGCGCGCATTCTCCTGCTCAGCGATGAGAACCAGTCTGGCGGACCGATGATGGACCAGGAGATATCCCGGGCCCTCAAGGTGGGCACCGCCACGGTGGAGCGGGTGCGCCGCCGGTGCGTGGAGGAGGGGGTTGACGCGGCCCTGGGGCGCAGGGAGCAACTGCGCCGCCGTCAGAGGAAGCTCGATGGCCAGGGTGAGGCCCACCTGATAGCCATGGCCATATCCCAGCCGCCGGAGGGACGGGTCAGTTGGACCATGCAGATGCTGGCCGATGGATTGGTGGAGCGGGAGATGGTGGACAGCATCAGCCCGGAGACGGTGCGCCGGACTCTGAAAAAAACGAACTCAAGCCTTGGCTGAAGGAGTGCTGGTGCCTCCCGCCCCAGGGCAGCGCCGAATTCGTGTGCGCCATGGAGGACGTGCTGGAGGTCTATCATCGTGAATACCAGGACAATGAGGTCTGGTGTGTCTGGACGAGACCAGCAAGCAACTGGTGCAGGAGACCCGTACGCCCCTCCCGCCGCGGCCCGGGGCAGCCAGGGCCTACGATTACGAGTACCAGCGCAACGGGGTGAGCAACCTGTTCATGCTGTTCGCGCCTCTGGAGGGATGGCGCCGGGTGGAGGTTACGGACCGGCGCACCAGGACCGACTGGGCGGAGGTGGTGCGGAAACTGGTGGATGAGGACTATGCCGACAAGGAGCGGATAGTGCTGGTGATGGACAACCTGAACACCCACCATCCGTCGTCCTTGTACCAGGCCTTCGAGCCGGCGGAGGCACGGCGGATCGCCGAACGGCTGGAGATACACTACACGCCGAAGCACGGGAGTTGGCTGAATATAGCGGAGATAGAACTGGGGGTGCTGGCGCGGCAATGCCTTGATCGCCGGATACCCAGCCAGAGAGTTCTGGCACAGGAAACCGGAGCATGGCAGGAGCAACGCAACCGGGCGGCGATTCGAGTGGACTGGCGCTTCACTACCCAGGACGCCCGCATCAAGCTCAAGTCCCTATACCCCTCAATACAATAGCGGCGGACTACTAGGCTAACCCCGGAGACACAGCAATCCGTACTGAACAACGGACCACTATCGATAGCGAGGAGAAAAGCATGATGTTGCAGCGAAGAAACCATTCCAGCCCCTTCGGCGAACTCATGCAGATGCATGAGAACATGGATCGCATGTTGAGACGTTTCGGTACCTTCCACCACGACGATAGCAACGGGTTCGAAGCCTGGGCCGCGCCCCTGGATGTGGTGGCTGACGGTAGACGAATTCTACGTCCGGGCTTCACTGCCCGGCGTGGCCCCTGAAAACATCAGGGTATCCATCGAGGACGACGTCCTGACCATCCGCGGCGAAACGGCGTCCCAGTTCGAAAGCGCAGACGGTGCCTACCTCATGCGCGAGGGCCGCAGCGGTTCGTTCCACCGCTCCCTGCGCCTGCCCGACACGGTGGACCAGGACAGGGCGGAGCCTCGGTACGAGCACGGCGTTCTAACTGTGACCCTGCCGAAGGCCGAGGCCAAGCGGGCCAAGGAGTTCCCGGTGCAGGTCATTGAGGGCCCGGCAGCCATCGAAGGAAGCTAGCCCTCGGCGTTTAAGACGCCACAACGGAAAGGGGCGCACAATTGTGCGCCCCTTCATCGTCAGCTGCAGTTCCACTAGAGGGTGTGGTAGCAGTGCTACGCCCGTAGTCGGGCGGCAGCCAGGGGCGCTGTTGTACTCCTGGTTCGTGGTGCCCCGAAGGTGGCGCGATGGTCGCGCAGGACGCCTACCAAGTTCTCAGTGGTCGTTCTCCATGCTGACGGTCTCTTGCACTGGCCGCCAGTTGGATGGCCGCATTGCACTTGGCGGCATCTCGGCGGCGGCGAGACCGGGCATAAGCATAGTCGGCCAGAGGATGCGCAGCTACCCTTGCACTTCTCGGCGTGCTCTTCCTTCACTGCACGCTCGCGTTGAAGCGTGTGGCGAAGGCTTGGTGCGCCGACATTTCGGAACCGGGGGCCGGATGCTCCAGGTTCTGCATCCGCAACACCATCTTCTGTACCGTCTGCGCCGCAATCTTGGCACTGATGGGGTCATAAATTCCGCAGGGAATATCACAGTGGGCCTTGGCTACCGCGGGTTTGAACCATCCTATGGGGTTGAACATCATTCCCCTCCATAACGGGATTTCTAAGGTTTTTGGACCATCGACATCGTATGCTGGCTCGCGTCATTTCGAGCCGTCCAAAAGGTTAAAGGAAATCGGTCAACCGCGCAAGCCGTGGACCATTCCAACAGCCTCTCCTGATGGCCAATCCGGCGGATCCGGCGGTCAGGCAAGACGGAAGAATCTCACAGGAGAGGAAGGGATTTGGAAGGGTAGTGCCGATTGCTATCTCTTATTCAAGCGCAGATGAATAGCGTACACAGGTGTGGGAGGCCGGTCAGTCCCGTGCTAGACTGGAATAATGAACGCTACGAAATCCAGCATCATCTGCCGGGAACACCCTGGTACCAAGGAGGCCTCCCAGCTCATTGCCGAGTTGGACGCCTACCTGCATCCCCTCTATCCAAAGGAAAGCCAGCACGGGTACAGTATCGAGAAGCTGGTAGAGCAGCAGGTCGAGTTCTTCGTCCTCTACCACGACGGCGAACCCGCGGCCTGCGGGGGTGTGCAGATCTTTGACGAGCCCGATGCCCCGGGACAATGCTACGGCGAGATCAAGCGGATGTACGTCCGCGACAAGTTCCGCGGCCTTGGCCTCGCCAAGCGGATGCTGGCACACCTCGAGGAGGTCGCGACGGAGAGGGGCGCAGGCCTGATGCGTCTGGAAACCGGCATATATCAACCCGAGGCTATCGGCCTGTACGAGAGATGCGGCTACTACCGTGGGGTGGCATCCGCCCTTCGGCAGCTACCCGCCCGAAGACCCCACCTCAGCCTTGTGACTTTGTGGAGGCGAAAGCGGCTGGGCAGGAACTTGGAATAACTCCTTAACATTTCGGCTCCTGCCATTACGGGCTATCACGTTCTTCCAGATGATAGAATATCGACAGCCAATTGCCTTGTCGGGTGCTCTATGCTTACCAACCTCTCTCTTCTCAATTTCAAGGGCTTGGGTGAGGTAGAAATCGAACTCGGCAGCCCTGTAGTGTTTATAGGTCCCAACAACTCCGGCAAGACTTCGCCATGCAGCTTTGCATTGTGGGCACATCGGTTGATTTTGAACGGTGGCGTGAGCGCCTGACACACCGAAACGCTGTCGGCCGAGCAAGCGGGTGTCGCCGTAAACCGGCGGGACCTCGTTTCTATTCCAGTTCCAAGCGCGCGATTGTTATGGCGAGACCTCCACGTTCGAAATTCCTATAAGGACGAGGGACGCCAGAAGATCGAAAATGTCTTGGTGAACATCTGCGTTTCAGGGGTGAATGGTGGAGAGAATGGCAGTGTGGACTCGAGTTCGACTATGCAAACGAAGAGTCATTCTACTGCCGCCCTCTCAGAACCATAGACGGCCAAAGAATGCCAGTTCCAGAAGATGCAAGGTCGGTTCAGGTGGCTTTTCTCCCGCCAATGTCAGGCTTAGCGGCTACGGAGGACCGACTGGACGCAGGGGCAGTAAATGTCCGAATCGGGGAGGGTCGCACGGCAGAGGTATTAAGGAATCTTTGTTACCGTATTGAGCAAGAAACTCCCGATATTTGGCAACGGCTCGTTGCGCAGATATATGGACTGTTCTTGGCTACGTTGGAGACGCCCCGCTACGTAGCCGAGCGCGGGGAGATAGTAATGAGTTACCGCGAGCGGGGCATTTCTCTTGACCTGTCATCCAGCGGGCGCGGTCTGCAACAAACATTACTGATATTGGCATATATGTATGCCAATCCAGGTGCTGTTTTGTTGCTCGATGAACCGGACGCTCACTTGGAAATTCTAAGACAACGCCAGATATATCAGATGATCTCCGACGCCGCCCAAGAGAGCGGCAACCAGATCATTGCCGCCAGCCATTCTGAAGTCCTGCTAACGGAGGCCGCCGACCGCGATATGGTCATCGCATTTGTTGGTAAACCTCACAGGATGGATGACCGGGGCAGCCAGGTACTGAAGTCCCTACGAGACATAGGGTTCGACCAGTATTATCAAGCCGAGCAAACCGGATGGGTGCTATACCTTGAGGGTTCCACTGACTTAGCAATCATGAAGACCTTTGCCCGCCGACTTGGCCACGAACGGGCACTCAAGGCATTGGAACGACCATTCGTTAGCTATGTGGAAAATCAGCCCAGCAGGGCCCGGAATCACTACTTCGGACTTAGGGAGGCAATTCCAGAGCTGAAGGGTCTTGCGCTCTTCGATCGCCTGGAAATGACTACGGACGGTGGAGGGGCTCTGGAAATCCACACATGGCAACGACGTGAGATCGAAAACTACTTTTGTACCCGATCTATGCTGGAGGCCTACGCCCAAGCGTCTGCCGAGGCTGACTCTCAAGGCCCGCTGTTCGCCGTAGGGGAGAAGCCAAGACGAATTCAGGCAATGAGTGATTCCATCACGGAAATTGAGGGGGCCATGTTCACTCTCGGGCAAGGGTCCCCTTGGGATGCGGAGGTTAAAGTCAGCGATATTTTCCTGACTCCATTATTTCGTAATTATTTCAAAAAACTGGATCTACCTAACCTAATGAACAAAAAGGATTTCTACGAACTGGCCAATTACATTCCAGCACAGGAAATCTCTCCAGAGGTGATAGAGAAGCTGGATGCTATAGCCTCTATTGCTGAAAGCGCCAAGCCATCTGTCAACTAGAACTGACCATCTCCTCTACCTCTATATCCTTTCATATCATCATTGGCTGCATCCACTTCCGTCTAGAGTTCTGCCGCCTTGTGCCTCTATTGGCAGCAACCTATAATTGCGCGACAGATTTCCGGCAACACCCACATCGGGGACTCCGGGATTACTCGCCCCGCTGAACCCAATCCTTTCCCTGACGGAGATGACCCTGTGGCCACCACCAACGCAGCGACAGCGCCAGTTGAAATCGGAAAGCCCGCCAAGACCAAGCATCGCAGCGCCGAGATCACCCACGACCCGCAGCGCGCGCCGGCCCGCGCCATGCTGATGGCCATGGGCATCACCCACGAGGACATGGAAAAGCCCTTCGTCGCCATCGCCAATCTGGCCAGCGACGTCACTCCCTGCAACGCACCTGGGCCCGTTTCGGCCAACGGAGCCAAGAGGGTGTTCGCGCCGCCGAGGAATCCCCTTCGAGTTCGGAACCATCACCGTCAGCGACGGCATCTCCATGGGCACCGAGGGCATGAAGGCCTCGCTGGTCAGCCGCGAGGTCATCGCCGACTCCATCGAGCTGGTCACCTTCGGCGAACGCGATGGACGGCCTGATCACCATCGCCGGATGCGATAAGAACATGCCCGGCTGCATGATGGCTCTTGCGCGACTCAACGTCCCCCTGAATATTCATGTACGGTCGGCTCCATATGCCCGGCCAGTACAACGCAAGGACGTGAACATCCAGGACGTCTTCGAGCCCGTGGGCGCCTACGCCAAAGGCGACGTTACATTCGAGGAACTGCGCGATCTGAATGCCGCGCCTGCCCCGGCGAGGGTTCCTGCGCCGGCCTGTTCACCGCCAACACCATGTCCACCGCCATAGAGGTGATGGGCATGTCCCTGCCCGGCGACGCCTCCATTCCCGCCATCGACCCCCGCAAGCTGGGCGAGTCCCGCGACGTGGGCCGCACCCTGATGCGGCTGCTGGAAGAGGACGTCCGGCCCCGAGACATCATGACCAAGCAGGCCTTCGAGAACGCCATCACCGTGGGCGTAGCCATGGGCGGCTCCACCAACATCGTCCTCCACCTGCTGGCCATCGCCAACGAGGCCGGGGTGCCTCTGGCCTTGGAGGATTTCGAGCGCATCAGCGCGGCCACGCCCTACATCGCCGACATGAAGCCGGCCGGCCGCTACGTGATGGCCGACCTGTCGCGCTACGGCGGCATCGCGTTGGTGATGAAGCGTCTACTGGCGGCGGGCCTGCTCCACGGCGACGCCATGACCGTAACCGGCAAGACCGTCGCCCAGAACCTTGAGGGCATCAGCGTCATTGACGACCAGCCGGTCATCATCGCAGTGACACGTCCATCGCAGACCCCACCGGCGGCCTAGCCATCCTGCGGCACTGGCGGATGGCGCGGTCATCAGGTGGCGGTCACCAGGAGCGGTGTACCGCGCCCGGTCCCGCGTCTTCGACAAGACCCGCCGCTTCCAGGCATCAGCGCGGCGAGGTCAAGGCCGGCGACATCGTGATCATCCGCTACGAGGGCCCCAAGGGCGGCCCTGGCATGCAGGAAATGCTCGGGGTGACTGCCGCCATCGTTGGTCAGGGTCTGGGCGACGACGTTGCGCTGGTAACCGACGGCCGCTTCTCCGGCGCCAGCCACGGCCATGGTCGGTCACGTAGCCCCCCGAGGCGCGGTGTGGGCCCCATCGCGCTGCTGCGGGTGGGGACGAAGTGTCACTCTCGACATCCCGGCCCGCCAGCTCAACGTCAAGCTCACCGAGGAGAACTGACCGACGCCGCGCCACTGGCACCCCTCCCTCCCAACTACACCACCGGCGCCCTGGCCAAGTACGCCAAGCTGGCATCGTCAGCATCCGAGGGCGCCGTAACTCGGTAGACCGCGGGGTCCGTCAGCGCGGGACAACACAGTGGAGAGACATGCACAACTCCAGCTCTGTCGTGAACGGTGGCGGGTTGTGCCTTTCACGCACTGATAGACTCCGGGAGGCCGAACCTACGCAACCGATCCCAACCACGTCAGGAGTGCATACAATGACAATGGACTACGGAGCAGAGGCCATCCGCCGGCACCGCGAAAGCCGCGGCAAAGTAAGCATCGCATCCAAGATGACGGTGGAAACGCTGGATGACCTGTCCATCGCCTACACCCCTGGCGTGGCGTCGGTGTGCATGGCGATTCACGCCGACCCCGCGGAATCCTATAACCTCACCAACCGGGGCAACACCATCGCCGTAGTCACCGACGGCTCCGCTGTGCTGGGTCTCGGCAACATCGGGGCCGCAGCCGCCATGCCCGTGATGGAGGGAAAGTCCATCCTGTTCAAGGCTCTCGGAGGAGTGGACGCCTATCCCATCTGCGTCGCCTCCCAGGACAGCGAGACAATCATCAACACGGTGAGGGCCATCGCCCCCAGCCTCGGCGGCGTCAACCTCGAGGACATCGCCGCACCCAAGTGCTTCGACATCGAGGCAGCCCTGCAGGACCTGGGCATCCCCGTGTTCCACGACGACCAGCACGGCACCGCCATCGCCGTCCTTGCCGCCGTCATCAACAGTCTTGCCGTCACCGGGCGCAAGATCGAAGACTCGACATTTGTATTTGCCGGTGCGGGCGCGGGCGGCATCGCCTCCGCCAAGCTGCTGCTCGATTTCGGCGCGACCAACATTATCCTGGTTGACAGCGTCGGCATCATCCACCGGGGCCGCACAGATCTGACGCCCATCAAGCAGTCGATGCTCGACATCACCAATCCGGAGAATCGCACCGGCGGCATCGCCGAGGCCATGCGCGGTGCCGACGTGTTCATCGGCTTGGCCGTGGCCGATATGGTGACCCCGCAGATGGTGTCGTCCATGGCAAAGGACTCCATCGTATTTGCCATGGCCAACCCGGTCCCGGAGATCATGCCGACCTGGCCGAGGCCGCCGGTGCCGCAGTGGTGGGGACGGGCCGCAGCGACTTCCGCAATCAGATCAACAACAGCCTGGTCTTCCCCGGCGTGTTCCGGGGGGCTCTCGATGCCAAGGCCACCCGCATAACCACCAAGCAATGAAGCTGGCTGCCGGTCAGGCGCTGGCTGCCCTGGTCCCGGAGCCCACACCCGAACGCGTCATCCCGTGGTCCCTCGACCTTGCCGTCCCCCAGGCCGTCGCTAAAGCCTGCGCCGACGCCTGGGCCGCCGACAACGGGTAGAAGCGGACACTATGGCAACCCGCGTCTGCATCGAAACGCTGGACGCGCTCCGGCCCAAGTTACACGAGCTGATCGGGGAGCGGTCTCGCTCGCTCCCTGACCTGCGTTACTGCGACATGCGCATCGAAGTCCGCGAGGGCAAAGGTGCGGCGGCCGAGAACGGTAATACCAAGGCCGCCAGCGAAGATTATTCCTTCAACTTCGGAGTCCGCGCCATCTCCGGCGACCTCATAAGTGCCGCGGGCTACTACGGCCGGGTTCTGGGACAGTCCGACGCAAGCAATATCGAAGCAGTTGTGTGGGAAGGACTGGAGGAGGCCCACCGTAGGGCTCGCGCCAGCGCCGTCCAGAAAGACCGGATGCGCCAGCTTCACCCTCTACTGGGAGGCTCGCTGACCGGCACGGAACTGGCCCCTGTGCCTCCAGCCGTCGACACCGTCCGCGCCACCTATCTCGACGACCCCCGTGAGTACCATTGCTGCGGTGCTACAAATGGCCGTCGATGGCTGCCGGGCATTGCAGGACGTTGATGGACAAGTGGGCTACTGTGCCGCTTTTGCCAACACTCAGCTCACACGCGAGCTGTACATCAGCTCCGACGGGCGCCGACATCGACCAGGCCTTTGCCCAGACCGAGGGCTTCGCCATCGTCGTATGCAACGGGGAGCACGGCAACTTCGAGCACTACGACTTCACCGGCCACCAGCGCGGCTGGGAAATCCTGACAGGGGGCTACCAAGGCGGCCCCATCGTCCTGCCAAGTTTCGTGGACTTCTGCACCCGCCTGTCCGCCGATGCCCGCGAGGTCGCCGCCGCGCCGCCGCTCAAGCCTCCAGACCGCGACGTGGTGGTGGTGACCAACCCCCACTTCAACACCCTGCTGGTGCACGAGGTCGTCGGCCATCCCTCCGAGCTGGACCGCGCCCTGAAGTACGAGACGGGCTACGCCGGCCGCTCCTGGTTCCTCAATGACCTGAACGATCACCAGCTGGGCCAGCAGATTGCCTCGCCCATTGTGTCGGCCTACTCGGACCCACTCATGGACGGCCACGGCTCCTTCCGCTACGACCACGAGGGCACCCCGGGGCGCAGGGCCTACATCATCCGCGACGGCGTGCTGGAAGAGTTCCTGAACAATCGCCAGACCGCCGCCATTATGGGGGTGTCCCCCAACGGCTCGGCCCGGGCCACCGAGGCTCAACTCGTGCCGCTGATCCGCATGACCAATACCGTCTTCGCCCCCGGCGACCGCGACCCGCAGGAAATCATCGCCGAGGTCGACCACGGCTACTACATCGACGGTCGCCGCACACCCTCCATCGCCGAGTCACGCGAGAACTTCCGCATCACCGCGGTCAAGGTGTACGAGATCGAGAACGGACAGTTAGGGCGGCTCTACCGCGACGGCGGCATCACCTCCGATAGCCGCGACTACTTCCGTTCCATCGACGCTGTCGGCAACGATCTGGGCGTCTACCCCATCCCCAACTGCGGAAAGGGCCAGCCAATGCAGGCCAAACGCATGAGCAACGGCGGCCCCACCATGCGCGGCATCGCCCGGCTGACGGGACCCGGATAGTCCTCCATTGGCTCTAGAAATCTGGCCGGAAAGTGGTTTGAGTCGCCCAGCATTTATACTTGGAGTCAACAAGGGTAGCGAGGGCTGAGAATGCTGGGAGAGCGTTCGGACCAGAGGGGTCTGTGGGAAGCAGACCGGTTGTATCTGGACCACGTGGGGCGGGATACCTTCTACGGTCTGCTGGCCTCGCTGCGGGGCCGTCTGTTCCGGGACGCAGATTTCGGCGAGTTCTACTGCGCCGACAACGGCCGGGACAGCGTGCCACCCAGCCTGCTGGCCACTGCCCTTCTGTTGCAGACTCACGACAAGGTGAGCGACGCCGAGGCCAAGGCCCGGGCCGACTTCGACATTCGCTGGAAGGTGGCTCTGGGGATTGAGGTGGAGGACAGGCCCTTCGCCAAGAGCACGCTGCAGGTGTTCCGCGCCCAGCTGATCCTGCACGACAAGGTGCGGGAGGTGTTCGAGTCCAGCCTGAGGCTGGCCCGGGAGTCGGGGTACCTGAAGAAGCGCAGCATGCGGGTGGCGCTGGACACGACCAACATCCTGGGCCGGGGCGCGGTGAAGGACACCTTCAACCTGCTGGCCGACGGGATCGTCAATCTGCTGCGGGCGCTGGCCCAGGTTGAGGGAATCAGCGTCGGGAAATGGGCCAAGACCCGGGGATACGGGCGGTACCTCGCCTCCAGCATCAAGGGAGAGGCGACCATCGACTGGTCGGACAAGGGGGCGCGTCAGGCACTGCTGGCCGGGATCGTGGCCGACGCCGACCGGCTGCTGGAGTTGTCGCGGCAGGCGCAGGGGGAATCGGCGGAGGACAGCGTCCAGCGGCAGCAGATAGTGGCTGGGGCGGAGTTGCTGGGGCAGTTGCTGCTCCAGGACATTGAGCGAAAGAGCGGCGACTGCGACGGCGATGACGGCGTGAGCCTCAAGGGTGGGGTGAGCAAGGACCGGATGGTGTCGGTGCATGACCCGGAGATGCGCCACGGGCACAAGAGCAGCAGGAGACGCTTCGACGGACACAAGGCGGCCATCGTCGTGGACACCGACACCCAGCTGATCACTGCCGTGGAGGTGTTGCCGGGCAACGCTCCGGATAACCTAGGGGCGTTGGAGCTGGTGGAGGAGAGCGAGGCCAACACCGGTGTGCCGGTGCAGGAGGCCATGGGCGACGCCGCCTATGGGGACGGCGTAACCCGCCAAGCCTTCGCCGATGCGGGCCGCAGGCTGGTAGCCCCGGGTGCCAGGCCGCCCCGACCGGCAGCGCTTTCCCAAGGATGACTTTGTCATCGACCTGGCGGCGGGCAGTTGCACCTGTCCGGCGGGGCAGGTCACCCACAACATCGTGCCGGCGGGACGGCGTACGGATGCCGCGGGTCGGGTCCACCGCCTGCGGGCCTTCCAGTTCGACGGGTCCGAATGTATGACCTGTCCACTGCGGTCCCAGTGCATCTCGGCCAGAGGCAGGAAGGGACGGTGGGTGCTGATCCATCCCCAGGAAGCCCTGTTGCAGGAGGCCCGGGCATTGCAACAGAGCGCCGGGTACGACGAATATCGAGCGCGCCGAGTGGTGGTGGAACACAGGTTGGCCCGGCTGGTCCATTTGGGCATC
>CASHTH010003825.1:0-23649 GCA_030341885.1 Geodia barretti | reverse complement strand
AAAAAAAAAGAGGCCAAGGAGCGCACAAAAGAAAAAAACGAGGGCAAGAAAAAGCAAAGGGCAAGAGGAAGAGGAAAGGGGCAAAAAACACCAAAAAACAAAAAGCACTACAAAAGTGTAGACAATAAGATTGGAGTAATATTTTGATAGTAATGGCTAAAAAGGCGGATAGGGACTGTTTGCTAGAATGACGTATGGGCAATTTGTACTACAATCAGGAACTACAAGAGGGAAAAAAAAAACCGGTGGCATTATTTTGGTAGGAGTATGAAGGCCAGTACAACAAGACACTCTTACTAGACAAAACGCGCTTTTTCTGTGTGCGGAAAATGCTCCCACTGGCGTTTCTCCTTGCTTTGCACTCTGTTGCAAGTCATGGCAAAGAGGTCTCGAAGCCCTCTTCGCGTAAGTGTCGAAGGGTGAACTTCAGAAAGCGAGGCTGAGGACGATGATCAATCCCGCACGGGCAAGAAGCTGAGGTTGAGTCTGGCATTAGGGAAGTAAGTAGAGCCCATGAGTCAAGAGTACAGTGAACGATTTGAATTTTTTTAGCGGTGCTAAAGTTAAGAGACTCTGGAAAAGAAGTTCGTTCCCAAGAACACAGAAATTTGCTATGATGCACTTTAAGCGCAGTGCTTATATCAGATATAAGCACTAACCACGGTGCATATTGTCACCTTAACACCTCGTTGGTGCATTAGCTGATTTATAGTAGCACAATAAACATAGCAACTTCCTAGCAACGGTCAATAAGTAACTATATACATTGGTCCTAGTCTGGTGTTAAGTTTTACACTTTGAACACAGATAGCTTGTATGGGTAGCAAAGTTTCCCTCGGGGCGCATGTGCAGCGAGGGTGACAGTACTTCGTTCGTAAGTGTGTCTGTCTGTCTGTCCGTCTGTCCGTCTGTCCGTCTGTCCGTCTGTCTGTCTGTTACCACGTTTTCTGCAACCACGCGCAAGAAATCGGAGAAACAGCGATTAAGCGCTACACTGGCTTGATTTTTTAAAAAGGCAATTTTCATAACAACACTGCATTCGAAAGTTATGGCATGAAAAGCAAGTGAACAAGCCACTATATTATATGCAAATTAGCACAGGCTTATCTCGATCGAGTCCGCTTGCTCCGTGTACTTAACTCGTTGCGCGCGGAAGGCCAGTATAATGGCCGTTAATCTTCCTCCGCGTTACGCGGAGGGCCACTATAGTGGCCGCGTAAATTACGTAAAAAAGGGGTGTGTGTGTGTGCACGCGCGCGATTTAATAGACAACGTTGCGGGTGTACGCATTAAACGCGTGCAACGTTAGAGGGTTTGCACTTTAGTGCTTTTCCTTAAAAATGCCTGTTTGGAGAGCTATCATACTATTACATACGACTTATGTACCAAAAGTTGAGATTAGTTATCACAGTAAATCCAAGTTACACATTCTTGCATAGTGTTTACCTACATGCACTAGTGTGAAATGTAGGAGAGTGTGATGATGACATTAGTTATGACTACAGGCAAATTCACACAAAACACTGGAAGAAGTGAGAGCCATACAAGTTGTAGGTCATCATCCCACTTTCCTGGCTTCACTTTCAGTCATAATCTATAAGCCAATGTTAGACCGAACTGTTTTTGTCTTGCTTGCATTGCTATCCTTCTTACGAATTCCAGGGGTTCTGATACTTCAATGTGTGATTTCACACACGATGACAAAGCTATGCAAGCACACTCACATTCAACTGGGTGTGCTATTGCCTGATCTAGTTCTGTAGCTTTTGGTTCTTATTGACAGTAAATAAAAGCTGTTGTACCAACTTTGAAGATGTTAAGTGATTGAATGACTGTAAGCAGGTTTGCCTTCAGAAGAGTTTTGAACGATGACAAGAGCCTTTGTGCCATTCATAACTCTAGAGAAAGCCGTGAATAGAAAATTCCAATCGTTATTTCTGCTTTATACAGTGATTTCATAGCATATCTTTTGACCTAGTAGAAATTTCTGACCTCCCTGTACAGACTGTGGAAGAGTTTGACGCTGAGTATTACAATTTGCTGAAGACTGACAGCAATGAAGCTATCAACTTAAGGGGGTACATTAATGACTCCCAGGACCCGTTTGTGTATTCCTACCACTGTCACGAGGGGATGCTTACTTTGGCATATGCCTTGAATAAGACAATTGCCGGTATGGATGATAATCATTTATGTGTCACTTGTGAGAGAGTTAATGGTTCAGATCTTGCTGAGAATGAGACGCTAAACAGAGAAGCTGCAGAGGAAAGCGGTCTTCCTGAAGGAGAGACCTTCACAATGGCCAACTTCACCTATGCCAACTCGGGGATTGTGACACGGATGTTTGAACACCTCCAGAACACCTCATTTCAAGGAATAACTGTGAGTGAATCAGTACTAGACACTAGACAGTTTCTCATGGTCGGAGAAAATTTATGTGCCATACGTTCTTCTTCACTATAATAATAGGGGAATGAAGTGAAGTTTGATGCAGATGGCATACGTGACATTGAGACTGTGGCCATTCTACAGTACCAAAGAGACTCTAATGGTGTGTATGACATGTAAGAAAATAAGATGTTTTTACTGCCATTCTAGGCTCACTAAACCGGATAGAGGTTGCAACTGTGAAAGGCACAAACAGCACTTTCTACTCAACATCTGATTTGGTCCTCCCATGTAAGTTAGACAAGAAAAATATTTATGAGCAAAACGGGTCTTTATCAGTGCAAACCCTCGGCCCACTATAACCAATGTGCAGCCATTCTGAAACTCAACAGTTGGAAGAAGGTTGAATGCAGTCAAGGTCATCAATAACTTTGGCTTGGTTTTAAAAAAAAATTGCCATTTAGCTACTAGTCTAACACTGCACCCATCATTATCACCATTTGTTTCTTGTTCTTTTTGTGGCAGAAAACGTGGTAACATACCCACTTACAAACCCAAGTACTGTTACCAACTATCGTTGTGCATGCACCAAGCGATACAGCACTAAATGATTTTAGACACACAAACACACACACACACACACACACACAGACATCCTAATGAATTCTGTGAACCGTTATATTTTTGCTGTTGGCTTTGCTCTATATAGATGGTATTCCTTATGATGGAGTACCATTTAAGGATGTGGTGACAGTCTCAGTTGCTCTGACAGTGGTCTATGTCATTCTGGCCACTGCTGGACTAGTGTTTGCTGTGGCCTGCGTTTTGTTCACACTCGTATTTCGAAAAAAGAAGTAGGTTTGAAGAATTTTGTAGAGTATAATCCAATACTACTTCATAAATGTACAGATTGATTCGACTCTCCAGTCCTAACCTCAACTACCTGATTGGACTGGGAGCTATAGTTCTCTACTTGAATGTTATAGTTCTGGTCATCCCTACCACAAACCCAGAGTTTGCTGCAGTACTCTGCAATGTAAGTGAATGTGGCACTCCAAGGCAAAGTTTAACTCTTTTCCTTACACTTCCGGCTAATTTCTGTGCAAGCTATGATTGCACTGGCTTACCTCATTAGTGTAGCTAGCCCTTGTCAATTTCTTCTCAAGCATGCATAATAGGTACATGTGTGTAAAGTTCCAGTAACAATAGCTCTACATACAATGAGCAGGCTGTGCCTAGGGAATCATTCCAATGTGTACAATGTATAACTTCCCTCACCTTCCTCCACAGTTCAATCCCTGGCTGACTTCTCTTGGCTATTCCCTCTGCTACGGCACAATCCTCATCAAGATGATTAGAGTCTGGCTCATCTTCAACAAACCCCTCGGCTTGAAGGCTGTAAGACCACAGAATATCATTGATATCTCTAACTAAACCCCTTCCTTAACTTCCTCTGATAGACCTTTCTGCAAGACTATGCGATGGTGCTGTTTGTTCTGAGTCTTGTTGTCATTGACGTAGTTATTCTTGGGGTATACACCCTCACTGAGATGGTGAAGGGGGACCTGGGAGTCAAACTCACCCCTAACAGAGAGATGCCAGAAGAAATTATTGGGGTGAGTGGAGTAATGAGCTAAGCAAAAGTTTTTGGCTCATCAATCCCTTCCTGTTCACATAATTATTGCTGCAATCAAAGCTGTAACATGCAACAGAATGCAGACCCGCCAACTCTCTCAGATTTCCGGCATTCTTTTACCAGACAAACAGATTTAATCCATGCATCCCAGAAAATGCTACAAGACTTACCGCAAGCTTCTGTGTTTCCTCGCTGGTTGGCACATACCACAGCCATGTGCCAACCATGTTTTTAACCAATTAGTCATGTGCCCATCTGGCCTCTACAGTGACAGATTGGGTGGTCATTCATTGGTCGTAAAGCAGCTGAGTCTAGTCACTCTGCCACCGCAAGCTGCAAAACATAGCACAAACATACTGTCCACTCGCAATCAAAAAGATGTCACAAAATAAGGGGAAAAGTTTCACGGAAAATGAAGGCTGGCTAAGGGGAAACCCTTAATTCTCAGTATAATATAGGTATAAGACTGTCTCATCAAAGAATAAACTGCATTGTACTGCATATAATATCTTGCTTACCACTTAATTCCATTTTTACAGCCCACAGCTGAGATCCATGAGAATTTTCTCTATGAGTGTGAATCGAAGGGACGAGTTGTTCTCTACGCAGTTCTCTTTGGGTACAAGGGTCTTTTGACTGTTATTGCTCTCCTGCTTGCCTTCCACACTCGCAAAGTGAAAGTCAAGGGTCTGGACGATTCTAAGTACATTGCAGCTTCCATCTACGTCACAAGTATTGTGTTGGCCGTTATCATTGTCTCCACCTATACTCTGAATGACTATGTGAATGCCTACCCAGCTGTGGTGGGGGTTGGATTCTTATTTGGAACCACAGTGATTCTGGCCCTTGTTTTTACACCAAGAGTGAGTTTATAGCCTGGCCACACGTTTTACATCATTTCCCATTCCATGAATAGATGGTAGAACTGTACAAGGATCCTGAAGGAGACAAAATAATGATAGGCATGAGCTCCACCCTCAACCGTGGGAGTGAAAACGAGGTCATAGAGCTGAGACGGAGGATCAGTGAGCTGGAAAAGAACCTTAAGCAGCGGGTAAGCGCCGAACTCCCGCCTAGCTTGAGCACCTGAACTATGTTCTATCTATTTTGAGGAGAAAGTTGGGTTAAAGAAATGTTTGAAATGCTAGCACTGCGAGGAATGTTTGTTCCGTAACGTTTTTCTGTGTCTATTATATAATATCTCATTGCATGCAGTCATCGTCGTTAATTTCTGCCAATTCTGACACCCTTCCTGCTGAGTGTAACGGAGGAGACCAAAGAAGATACATAGAGGTGGAATCAAAACTAACCAGAAACGACCAGCCAAGCTCAAATGGCCCTCACAGAAATCAGAAATCACGCATGTTTATCCAAGATACTCTGACTGTGTAAATAATTCATACTAATTTTTGCAAATGGTTTTTATATATTCATTACAAGTTTTGCATATTATATATGTACATATATCTCATTTGGGAAAAGTAATTTTACAACTTTCGGCTAAGGAGGATGTCAAGTCTCTTTGAGACCGAGGATGCATATTATATTTGTCCATACGTTACTAAAACGCAAGAATCATATAAAGTTTTACACGAAAAAACACAAGTAGCAAAGCACCACTTGCTAAGGGCAGAACCAGTGATAGGAAACAGCGCTTAGCCACTACACCACTTACACACAATAGCCTAAAATGCTGTAGTATTGCAATTGCGCGTGAATGAAATAATAGAATTTAGTGTTTCTGCAAGCAACGAATGCAGAATGTAGTGCTTCATCAAATCCAA
Organism: Geodia barretti; assembly: GCA_030341885.1. Lineage (NCBI taxonomy): Eukaryota > Metazoa > Porifera > Demospongiae > Tetractinellida > Geodiidae > Geodia > Geodia barretti. The sequence goes on along the minus strand of CASHTH010003825.1, from coordinate 17,841 downwards.
CCGTATACATAATTATCTCTCTCACTGTATGAAGTGTTCAGTTAGGCACACCAGTGAATGCTACGTACGTAGATTTCCCGCTATAGCCACATGCCCCTGCTGGATCATCAGTTAATAATAATAAAATGTAGGGCAGATGTGCACTCTAACGCTTTAGACGCCATATGTATCTCCTTAAAAAACTGAAAGTGATGTATAACATATTAACACCTAGTAATATAGCCATATATATATTCTTATGCACATATGGAGCCTCTGGGCACCTGCCCGTGGCTTGCTAAGGGCTAATGCAGAGAATGACGTAGCTACGTGGTCCATGGTTTTCCTGATATCACTAAGTACTGTAGTATTATAGGAATGACACAGGTTGTCCTGCATTATGCCCATATATTTGAGATTGTGCGTTTTACCAATTAGATCCCACTTCTGACATATCAGTCTGATCTGTATAATATATCGTCCCAAAGAGCATTAAAACCCTTTGGGCGCCATTTACATATATATAAATGCACAGAGCCTCCATAAGTGCATAAGAATTTATATGGCTATATACTGGGCGCTAATATGTGTTATATATATCAATTTCTGCTTATTTAAGGAGACACCTATGGTGCCCAAAGGGTTTTAACCTAAGAAATGGCATATATAGCAAAATAGGTATTCAAGAAAGTTAGTTTTTCTTGTTGTTGTTGTTCAGATTAGTAAAGCGTATCTCGAAAACCAGGATACGGAGAAGAAACTTCGTAAAATGGGCAATAGAATGGCAAAAGATAGAATGGGCAGTGGAATGAACTGTAGAATGGGCAGCAGAATGGGCAGTAGGTAGAATGGGCTCCATCCTACTGCCCGCCCTACAGCTCATTCTACTGCCCGCCCTATATACAGCCCATTCTATTGGCCATTCTACAGCTCATTCTGTTGCCATCTTACTGCCCATCCTACTGCCCATTCTACAGCCTAGGCCTTCAAAACACACTAGCAATAGTCTACGGGCCCATATCTACCTATACATGTTTCCAAAGACCTCATACGCACCTTCAGTTGTCCACGCGGGAATTCTCTCATACTGGATTTCACGATTTCGTGTCATCGCCATAATCATCATCTCTTTACCAGTACCAGTTAAAGCGCTGATTTTTTCACTGAACGTCTCCAATTTCGCTGGAAGTGTGCACGGATCGTTTCTTTCTTGCCGCTAGTCACTACAGTAGATCATGGAGCTGCATTCCCTATCTGTATGTGTGTATCATGGGTCCACTGACACAAATGTAACGGAATAGTTTTGCAGCAAAAACACTCTTCCATGGTCGACACTGAACAATGCCATTTGCTGCAGAGTCTTCGCGGTGTTACGCGAGCCTTGCGGGGCACTCAAATGGGCCTTCATTGTTTGTCCCGCAGGTTGTAGCCTGATTACCACACCATGAAACCGCAACCATGTGCAATAACCCAATACGTTCTTCATGAGGTGAATGCGGTATCTAGCCCCTGCTTGAGGCACTATATAGCAGCCCATTATATAACTACTGCTTTCAACAGTTAGAGTTTTTCAATGGTAGCCTATCTACAACAAACACATGAACATCAGAGCGACTGTAACAATAAATGCAGTGTTGTCATAAGCTGTTAAAAATAGTGTAAACAAGTGGGAAAAATCATTTATTCAAAATGTAGGGGGATATAGGGATTGCTTGGAGCACCAAAAGGAAGAAACAAGGGTCATTATGTAGCAAAGATGCACAAAGCTATATATATATATATATATGACACCACCCTATATCTTTGTAAGTTTAATATCGAACAAAGATATAGGGATGATGTCATGTAGCTTTGCTGCGTAATGACCGCTTGTTTGTCACTTTTTGGAGCTTCAAACCATCCCTATATCCCCCTTCATTTTAAATGATTTTTCCACTTGTGAAAATCCCGCATTCAGACAGTCAGGAGGGCTTGGTTCGCTCTCCTATTACAGCTTTACAGCTGTAATCATAAGGAGGGAGGAGAGAGGTGAAGGGGATAGGAATTACATTTTATAAATACCAAGAATTTTCACCCCCTGTTGGCAAATGCTGAAATACACCCTGGAGCCAATTAGTTGACCAGAGCACGTATATGGGTACAATGCGTTGCACTCAACATGAACATCCGTGTCTAGCGCGCAAAGGGTGTTTATATTTTACATTGTAGCTTTAATGGTTTTATTGGCAGGTAAAGCAAGCCTACCTAAATGAAAGGGAGCATACAGTTGAGCACAAACAGTACAAGCTATGCTTTTAAGAATGTATCTTGTTAAATCTCAAAAGGTTTAAGTGCTCACAGACACTGTCCAGTTGCACCAGAGATTTGATCACAACTTTATAGAAAGGGACCAAAGCTTTGGCTCTCAGTTAACGACAACAGCAAAACAGTGCTATATAACACGCAGATTAGCATCATGTCAGTCTGCTTCTTGTTTATCCAACTACGTTCAGAGATCGGCAGCTCCATCTAGCGTCGCAGAGCCGGAGCACACTTCTGCCGCGCACTCTCTGCTGTGAACTGCCAACCTCGCTAGCTAGCTCTGCTGTCTCAGTGCACCACACACCACGTACAGTCTGCAAATTATTTTATCTCCCAAAGCACAAAGACAACTGCTGTATGATTTCGAGTCCTATCTAAGTTTTCTTAACTAAAAGGGCACTATTGATGGTGCAGTCAATAGATGTCAGTATATAAGTATAATTATAAGTCTCGCCATAGAAATGGTAAACAATTAAAAACCAGCAGTATCCTGTATTGTCATGGAGCTGCATGCTAGAAATTTTTAAATGATTGGAATTCAGTCAAAACCATTCATGATCTTTTTCAGCAAGGTTAGAATCACAGCAGTGACTGGTGATGCTGTGTTTCAGGCTTTTGCTTCACTTATTTTTCTCTCAAACACTTTGGTTATTTCGGCTTAACTTCAATTATCATACACTGCAAATGTGTACAACTCAACTGTGATTCTTCAGAGACAAGTCTTTTACCGTGATCCAACAGTGGAGTGGGCCAGTTACAAATATCTCCATTACTTGCATATTGCAGTACTTGTGTCATTTTTTTATCTCAGTCATTCCCTCTGTCCTTCTCTGCATATACCCAACAAGGGTGTACCGGTATCTGTCTAGGTTTCTGAGTGCCAGGAAGCGACTGGCCATCACAGCATTTGTTGAGGTTCTCCACAGCTGTTTCAAAGATAGTCTCAATGGAATTCGCGACTACAGAGCACTGGCTGGAGCACTGTTATTTCTTATCACTTCAATTATCATACACTGTAAATGTTAGAATCACAGCAGTGCTATTAGGCACTGCAGCTAGCATGTTTATTAATTTTCTCAAAGCTCAATATAATTATAACTATGGATGTTGTAACTACATAATACTGTACAAATACTTCTGTGGGTGATGTTCGTATGTCTGGTCTCATATGTGAAGCCATGCAAGTCAGCAATAGCAAATGTCTCCCTCAGTTTTCACCTAATTCTGTTTGGAATTCTATTGTGTGTACAACAATTGTGGTGGTATGATTCTTATGCCAGAACCTACCCACTTCAACTGGCATCATTACCATCTTTCTCTCACCACACATTCTGGTGGCTTTGTGGGCCCTTGACCAAACACACACTGACAAGGTTTGGATATCAGTTCCATGGCCATGGTTGTAAGGTGGCATATAGGGACATAGTAAATGGTGTGAAACTATGTCTCTCCAGAAGCTACATGGGATATCAGGAGTTGCAAGAGCAATGTGATACCACTGAGTGATGAAGAAATTTGGTAGCCAGGACAATAAACTCATTGTACCCACATAACACTTTGTAATGGTCTTATAATGGTTACTAGTTTGCAATACACAACAGTGCTCTTTGCGACATGGCAAATGGTGCTCCTGGCACAATATTTTGTGTAAATCGATAAGGGGTGTCTTTCTTCACATAATGAAAAGCACTAAAGTGCAAACCCTCGGCGCACCATACCGCTAATGGATGGGTTGGACCAAGACTGTATATACCCTTCGCTGCGCATGCGCGCACATGCGCTGAGGGTTAATAAGGGTTTACTAAACAAAGATGGTTGACTCCCAAGATGGTTGACCACCATGTACCGTTTATCTTTGCTGCACAAGTGGAAAAATCATTCCAAAATGAAGGGGGATATAGGGATGGCTTTGAAGCACCAAAAAGGAAGAAACAAGGGGTCATTACACAGCTAAGACACACAAAACTACATGACACCATCCCTCTATCCGATATTTTGCCTATTAATGAGATGGAAGAAAGATATAGGGATGGTGTCATGTGCGTCTTATAGCTGTGTAATGACCCCTTGTTTCTTCTTTTTTGGTGCTTAAAGCCATCCCTATACCCCTTTCATTTTTAATAAGTGATTTTTTTCCACTAGTCTTGTAGTAATAATACTCAGGTTGCTGCCATAGCACTAGGGCCATATATAGACCATTTCCACTTGTAGTAAGTCCTCTAACAATGAAACCTTGTATACTGACGTACCATGATAACATTTTATTGAAACAGAAATTACAACAAAACAGCCTCAGGCAATAAAAACTTGTAAATGGTGTTTTGCCTAAAACTTTCTTATGCTGGGTCCTCTAACAATGAAACTCGGTACCATTATGTACTTTGGGGGTAAAACAAACATGGGAATTACAACATAATGAGGCTACAAACACATAGGCCCTAAATGATGTGGGTGCTATGCAATTATATTGCACACCATTTATTCTCTTGGCATCACATGGTCTATTGTTGCATGTGTATGCGCTGGCAGGATATGGGTGCTTGCTGGCTTCATTGCCGCGGCCCAATCCACTATGTCAGCATTCTGAATTCCGGTTTTGGCTCGGTACTGGCAACGCCTTGTGGGGATTAGTTCAGAACCACAACCGCTGCGCCTGAGCAAAGCCTTGTGGGGATGAATCTCATTAGTTCAAAACCACAAGTGCTGCGCTCAACTTTGCCTTTATAAACTCGTGATGCCAGAGAGAGAAGTTGCGGTATGCTTTGCTAATGAGGGCCAACAAGCCCGAAACAGCTGTCCAGAGCTCCACATCTTTTTTCTCTTGGCATCACATGGTCTATTGTTACATGTGTATGCGCTGGCAGGATATGGGTGCTTGCTGGCTTCATTGCCGCTGCCCAATCCACTATGTCAGCATTCTGAATTCGGGGTTTTGGCTCGGTACTGGCAACGCCTTGTAGTTCATAACCACAAGCGCTGCGCCTGAGCAAAGCCTTGTGGGGATGAATCTCATAACACAAGTGCTGCGCTCAACTCTGCCTTTATAAACTCTTGATGCCAGAGAGCGAAGTTGCGGTATGCTTTGCTGATGAGGGCCAACAAGCTCGAAACAGCTGTCCAGAGCTCCCATCTTTTTTCTCTTGGCATCACATGGTCTATTGTTACACGTGAATGCAGCAAAAAAAGGAAAGGAGACAAGTAGATAAAAATATTTCAAATTACCAAAATTGGAATATAGTGGATGCTGTAGAGACAGGCAGGGATGACCTAGTGCATGTGAAGCATTAGTCACTCCTTCACAGCTAACTCCTTTTTAACACAAGTAAACCAAAAAATTCAAAAAAGTGCCTGCAAACAGGCGCATTCACCTCATGTAACAAGGATGTAATTAGATTATTGCACATGGTTGCGGTTTCATGGGCAGGCTCACGCTTCTCCGCGCAGACTCTGCCAAGTTGCTCTTCGCGCAAATCAAGCCAGTTGGAAGTGTGCACACTTACTTACAGAAGGCACAGGATACGGATGTCCATTGGGGCCGTGCGCACTTCCAAATCGTGCTACTTCTCACTTCCAAATTGTACCACTTCCAAATTGTACTACTCCCAAATTGTATCACTTCCAAATTGTGCCACTACTGAATTTGCTCACACTTCTCAACGGCCTTTGTGATTCCTCATCCAGGGGGTATATAGGACTCATCAGCTCGCGAGTAGCCGCGCATGCGCAGTTTCCACATCCAGTTGACTGCACGAGCCGGCCTCCTACGCGTGGAGACTGTACCGGGAGCAGTCGGCGCGGATTACAGGTCATGGCCTCTCTGCTGTCCTCTCACAGTTGAGATAACAGCGAAGAACCTGCTCTTAGTAGAGATCAAGGTATGGCCTAATAAATGTTACCGCGGTCTGTTCGTGTGCCCCATTTTGCAGTTACGTCCGGCATGTATGTGGAAGTTGCACGTCAATTGAGAAAGCGCACTACTAAAGCAGTTCGTGGAGAAGCAGCAAAGAGGCCCTGTGTGAGGTATTTCCGCTTCCCTTACTTGGCTCAAGGGCAATTAGCTATGGGTAAGCTCCAACAAAAATGCATGGACAAGAGCAACAGCAACATTTGCCAGTGACTCACAAAACTGTTCATGGTCATGTCACGGACAGTGAAACGCCTCGACACACGGTGGTCTTGGTAAGGTGTTGCCCTTAGTGTGGCTGAGTGTCCAACACATGTGCGGATCTATGGGAGCACTACACAAAACCTAAGCCCTGCAAGATAGCCCTAGCCCTAAAGAATTAGCTAGAACCAAGGAAAATATTCTCGTTCTTCTTGCCTTATACTAGATGCCTGCACCACGATTTACGTTTTTGTAAGATTAAATTTTTTTGGAATACCAATAATTATTTTTTGTAATTACCAATAAAAAGTTAGATCTCACAAAAACGGAAATCGTGGTGCAAGCATCTAGTATAAGATAAAAATTTAGAGCTTCACACGGCACGTGCGTTAGAAGAAACAAGCCTAGCCGCGAACTGCTTTTCGCGTAAAACGTGGCTTACGCGACCCCGCCTATTTGCGCTTTCGTGAGCAAAAAGAGCGCCATTTGTTGGTCGCTGGATAGCCAAAAGGTACATCTATCAATCGAGCATACACTCGCTTGGATCATTCATACTGTTCCCGTTTTGGGACACTGTCCTACCATTGATGCGCTTGTCCGATCTTTGCTGAGCCGGAATCGTAACCTTACGGCAACGTCATTCCCACGGTAAAGCTCGGATAAGAGCGAATATTTTTATACAACAGTTTATGACCAAGAACTACATATTGGTAAACACAGTAGCCAATCTAATCTTGCACAGACTTCACACAATGCGTCCGAGAATATATGGCATCCGATTATCGGTGGCTTACTCTAGCTATTAGACTTCCAAACTCTTAAAAACATTAACATACCAATATGCATTGTCCTTTTTCCTCATAGGATGATGATATGGAGTAAGAAAAATGCTATTCAGGAACTGGTTGCTACATGCCTGCAACGAAAAGGCCAACGTGCTACTGCCATTCACATCCTCAACAGCCTACTGAAGCTCCCAGAATCAATCATCGCTATAGTTCACATTTTATGCACACTCTTATGTTCATTTCCTATGCACTCAGAAAAGTTATCAAGTTCAGTAGTATTTGGAACAAAATATAGGTTTAATGCTTCATGTGTATGTCTGATGGCATTCTACGGTTTTTTTCACTATAATATTATTATAGCTGTGATACTCCAAAGAGCCCGGTAGCTAGCTATATACCCCAAGTAGATCAAAATAGTCATATACGAATATCCCTTGAGGGAATACTTCCGAATGTGCTCCTAAAGTCTGTCTTTTGTGGCTGCAACATTTTCCGTTCATACAGCCCGACGCGCGACTAGTCTCGTGCCCAGACCCCGCCCCCTCGTTCCGCGCGCTAGTCTCCTGCGCGCCCAGACGATCCCGCGCGGGACCGCCATCTAAACCCTGCATGCAGTGTAGCGCAATTTGGAAGTAGTAGCTATATACAATTTGGAAGTGATACAATTTGGAAGTAGTACAATTTGGAAGTGGTATATAGCTACAATTTGGAAGTGAGAAGTAGCACGATTTGGAAGTGCACACGGCTCCAATGGGCTTCCGTAACAGGAGGCTGAGAGTTCCTCTGCAGGTCTGTCAACTCGAGCTGGTAATACGCTCGCAGAGCGCATTGGACAATGCCCTTGCCTGGCGCATGCGCGCGGCTCGCTGATGCTGGCGTTTTTCAGTGTCGACCAAGGAAGAGCTCCATGGTCTACCGCAGTGACTAGCGGCAGAAAGAAACAATCGCTTGATGTCCGTGCATACCTCTGGCGAAATTGAAGACCTTCAGCGAATAATTCAGTGCTTGAACTGGTACTGGTAAGGAGATAGGTTTGAAGAATATGATGATGACACGATAATCGTGAAATCCCGTATGAGCGAATTCTTGCGTGGACGACTGAAGGTGCGCATAAGGTCGTTTGGAACATGTATAGGCAGATATGGGCCCGTAGATTATTTATAGTGTGTTTTGAAGGCCTAGGGAGTCATTCTCACCGAGTTTTTAGTCGTTTTGTACGCGGATCACGTGAGATTTCACTCGTGCCATCCCTATAATTATAGAATATTCCGCAGTCATTCGAAGAATATTTTATTTAAAAGGAGTTAGCAATGCGAATTTGGAGCTGACAATGGATGGAAACTTCTGTTATAACGAAAGAAATACATGCCTCAAATATCTCGGTCTAGTTCTATCAATAAAGTTCTAACAAATCAAATTTCACTTGTCTTAAACTCTGGAACAGTTTTATTGCCGAGCGCATTAGCGTAAGGCAACTAATCCGGGTTGTATTCTCGCGATATGCGTACGTACGTCCGTACGTACGTATCGGTGGGGTGCTGTCGCTGCAACCGCTCAGGGAGATGTAAGAACTGCTCTTGCGTGAAACAAGACCGGTCCTGTTCCGGCTGTCTCCCCGGCCAGCTTGGTCGGTGCGTAAATCCTGTCCCTGCCTCAGTCCCCGCTTCTGTCCCCGTGTCCACTTCTGTTCCTGCGTCTGCTCCAGCGTCAATTCCAGCCTTTGACGCCGCGCCTCCTTCGTGCCCTGCCCCTGCTCTGACCTCTCCCTCTCCTCCGTCGGTCCCCTCCCGCCCGGCTCCTTCTCCCCCCCGTTCGCACGGGGACCTCCCCTCTCTATCTCCCCCCTCTCTGGACGCCATCTTTAGCCTGAGTGTCTCTACCCTCCGCCATGTTCCGAAGGGAGCCAGGGACGCTTGGGCTGGTCTTGTTGGTGATGTGTGCCATACAATCTGTTCGGACCCCCTTGATGAAGGGTCTTGGATGAAATTCTTCCTATTGGCTAGATGTATCCTCGCCAGTCCCCCTAGGGGGGGGTCGTTCGCATTGGCGTGTTACATTAAAACTGGTCCAAGCACGTATCGCCAAGTGGAAGTCTGGGGGGTGGTTGTCCCTCTGGTGTGAGGTCAGGGAGGAGAATGAGCGGCTTCTCCGGCATCTAAAGAAGTTCCAGTCTGACCCCGCCTCTCAGGAATCAATCCGGTCAGCTAACGTTCGTCGTGCTCGTAGGGCTGTCGAAGACGGGCAATTCAGGAAAGCCATTCAATCTCTCTCTTCTGCGGGTTTTGCCCCCTCCTCCGTCGATGCTCTGAATGTGATGCGTTCCAAGCACCCTCCCACCCTTCCTCCCTCCCCATTTTCCATCCCCGGCTCCACCCCCAGTCCAGATCTCCAGTCTGGATGTCACTAAGGCCCTTCGATCTTTCCCAAGTGGTTCAGCCCCTGGTCCCTCCTGTCTCAGGGCTTCTCACTTAAAGGAGGCTGTGTTCTGTCCTTCTCCTGACCGCTCCTCTTTTGTTCTACAGGGCTTGGTTGGAGTTGTTAACCTTCTCTGTAGAGGTCGCGTTGCCCCGTCCATCCTCCCTCATCTCTGCGGGGCAACACTCCTGGCCTGCCAAAAGAAGGGGGGCGGTCTTCGTCCCATCGCTGTTGGGGAGGTTCTTCGTCGTTTGACATCCAAGTGTGTTTCCCGGGCAGTCCGAGCCGATACCATCACTACTCTTTCCCCCCTCCAAGTTGGAGTGGCGGTCCCTGGAGGCTGTGAGGCAGTCGTCCATTCGGTGGTTAGTCTCATCAATGACAGTACCATTCCTCCTGACTCTCGCTGTTTCCTCCTAGTTGACTTCTCCAATGCTTTTAACTCTGTTGATCGGAAGTGTATGTTTGCTGAGGCTCGGTCTCGTATCCCCTCCATGTCAGCCTGGCTTGAATGTTGCTATGGCATCCAGCCGCTTCTACATTTCGGCGACGACATTATTCGCAGCTGCTGTGGGGTCCAGCAAGGTGACCCACTGGGCCCGCTGGGTTTTTCCCTCGCCCTACAGCCCATTCTTGAGCAGATCAATCGAGATGTTCCAGGTCTCCTCATGAACGTCTGGTATCTAGATGACGGGACTCTCTGTGGCCCTCTGAGTGATCTCCGTGCGGCGCTTGACATCCTTGAGGCTGAGGGGCCTTCCCGTGGTCTGCTGCTTAACCGGAGCAAATCCCTTCTCATCATCCCCCCTGATGCTTCACCTCCCCCTTCGTCTCTTCCCCAGGGTGTTCCTGTCTCCGATGGCGGTTTTGTGCTTCTGGGTTGCCCTATAGGCTCTGCCTCCTTCTGCACCTCCATAGTCATGAAGAGGATTGCCAAAATTCAGGACACCCTCGTGAATTTGAGGGACCTCCAAGATGCCCAAATGGAAACCGCTCTCTTGCGGTCCTGCCTCTCCCTCCCCAAAATTTCCTTCACTCTCCGCACCTGTGCCCCTAACCTGATTCATCCTGCACTTGCAGCCTTTGACAACATCATGCGGGACTCCTTGGAAGACCTCTGTGGGGGCCCCATCTCTGACTGGAGCTGGTTGAAAGCGTCGCTGCCTGTCTCTCTGGGTAGCCTTAATCTCCGTCAGGCCCCCCTCCACGCTCCTGCAGCTTTCATTGGATCCCTCGCTCTCTCCACCCCCCTCGTTGCCCAAATTCTCCGCCACCCTCCTCCTGTCCCTGCTAGTCTCCCTTCCTGCCTGGCCACTCTTGCTGGGGCAGCTGGGCATCTGAGTTGGTCTCTCTACAGGACATCGATGTCCCCCTCCGGCAGCGCTCCCTCTCATACGAAATTGACCAGGAATCTTTCGACCTTCTTCTCTCCTGACACCCGTTCTCTGGCCCTTGCCCAATCGTGTTCTCTCCCCCATGCTGGTGATTGGCTGAACGCTGTTCCTTCGCCTTCCCTCGGCCTTCACTTCATGGATCGTGAGTTCCGGGTTTGCCTACAATATTGGTTGGAGGTCCTGATTTTTTAGGAGGGGGTGAAATGCGGCGTTTGCCACTCAGCTGCTGACCCCTTTGGTGACCACCAGGTCGGTTGCGGGGGGAACGGTGTTAGAATCCTTAGGCACAACTCTGTATGTGATTCCATTTTTCATGCCACCCGCTCCGCTGCTTTGGCTCCGCGAAAGGAGGTCCCTTCTCTCATCCCCGGATCACAGAGCCGCCCTGCTGACATCCTTCTTCCTAATTGGGAACGGGGTCAACCAGCTGCTATGGATGTGACCGTCATTTCCCCCCTTCAACCCCTCACCCTTCAAGGGGCTGCTTCTTCTGCTGGCCATGCCCTCGCTGTTGCGGAGCATCGAAAGATGTCAGCTCATGCCCCCGCTTGCCGCGCTGTTGGAGTCTCTTTCATCCCCCTTGCTTTTGAGGCCCTGGGCGGCATGAGTGAGGCCACAACCACCTCGTTGTCCAGAATTGGTCGCCTCCTAGGCCAGCGTTTAGGGGTCTCTCCCGCGGACTCAATTCGTCACCTCTTCCAGCGCTGCTCTGTTTCTCTCTGGCGTGGGAATGCCGCTCTTTGGCTCCATCGACTCCCCATTGGCCCCCCTTCTATTGACAGCATCATTTAATCTGTTTGTTGTTTCGTTTGTTTTGTTTTGTTTTGTTTTTATTTTTTTTTTTTTTGTAGTATTTCTCCGCATAAAAAATTTAAAAAAATGAAAAAGTCTCGCACACACACACACAGACAAACACATGGTAGTAAGGTAGCGCCCGAGAGGGAGGGCGGAATAAACCGCAACATACCGACTAGGCATGCTATAATTGATTTATTGCCAATTAAGACACCGGAAGCAGTATTGACTATGGTAACGTGACGTAACAGCCAATTTTGCACTGGCGGGAAGAATGGCGGACGCGAGCGCTGTTCCGGTTGTGTCTCCTTCGCTTCTGACGGCCTCAGCGGTGGCTCGTTCTAGCGACCTTTTTTCGTTGGGAATGGAAGATTGGACTGATTTACCGCCATGTTCACCCGAGGCAACGCCACTTACGAGAAAGCGCCGCGTTGAGCAGCGGGCAAATCCGGGAAAGGGAGGCTCCGGTCCGTCGTCTTCGCCTCCATCCAAGAGTAAGCGCCTAAGTCTTTCCAAGAAATGCTCCCACCGGTGGGAGTTCTTAGACGAATGCGCCGAAGGAGCGCTCGGGAAGAAGTAAGTTCCCAAAAACACGGATTCTAGTGGCGTTGCCTCGGGTGAACATGGCGGTAAATCAGTCCACTCTTCCATTCCCAACGAAAAAAGGTCGTGCTATTTGTATACAGTACTGACAAAAATTCCACACCAGTTATTGACACCTGCAACATCTCCCTGCTCCCAAACCACAGCCCTGTTGCCAGTTTATTTTGCGGAATAAACTTAGCAACACCTTAGCAACAATGCGTGTGGCATGCATCGCTGAAATTTGGCCCGTAAGTTTATTGATGCGTCCTTCCACAGCAAGCATTGTGATAGTCTCTGAGAAAACTACTCATGTACACACATGAAATAAACAAGGGGTTCAGTAGCTCTCAATAAGTAAAAAAATGAAGGGGACATAAGGATGGCTTGAAACACCAAAAAAAGACAGAAACAAGGGGTCATTACACAGGAAAGACACACAAAACTACACGACACCGTCCTTTTATCCTTTAGCTTTATCCGATGTTTTTGTTATGATTAACCACGTCGTCTGATGTGCTGGACGAAGAGAGTTGCTCTCAAAAGGGGAAAAGTGGTTTCCTAAGCTGTTGTTTCCCAAAATGTCATTGATACCAAACTCCTACATATTGGTTTTATTGCATATTGTAACACACTTTCTGTAAAGCACTGTATATAATGAGCAGAAAACATGTTTCTGGGAGCCTCAGAATGTGCAGGAAGGTGAAGCGATATATTAGTGGTAGCTAATACTGAGGAAACACAACAAATGCAGGGCATAGTAAAATTAATGAGTGAAATAGTTTGCATAGTTGTAGCTATTAGACAAACCAGGAATTTTATGAGGGTGTGGCAACACTGTGACTGTGTATGCAAATGAAAAAATATTTGTGCTGCAACTTCAGCACGTTACTGGACTACTCAGAGGAACATCAGTCTACTCCTCTCCGTCTCTTGAGGATAACTATGAGCTGCTGCTTTACATGCCTACACACTTGCATCAATTCAAGCAATAATACACCAAATAGCTAATTACCAAAAAGACTATCTGGTCTATACAAAGGGGCTATATTTAAAGCCAAATTACCCCACATCAAGCAAATAATTACGATACAATGAAAAGCACTAAAGTGCAAACCCTCGGCACAGAACCATGTTCCTGCAGTGTCTCAAGAAGTAACTGATAATAGTTACTTCACCCACACTTGGGAATTTAAAAAAAGGAGTATGGTGGCAAACATTGAACTAGCAGTATCCGATGGTGTGCGCTTGTCGAAGGGTGTTATTGTACTGCTAGGCCAAGGCATGCGCGTGTCAGTCGTGAAAAAGCAACAAAATGGTGGACCTGGCCGCGATAAACAGAAAACATTTTGTTTTCCTCAATAAGATAGTGTCCTTTGTTGCGTGTGTCATAGCGCGAGATGTGAGATTACGCAGAGTGGACAGACAGACAGACAGAGAGACAGAGAGAGAGAGAGAGAGAGACAGACAGAGAGACAGACAGACAGACAGACAGACAGATAGAGACGGACAGACAGGCAGACTTACAAACCAACTAGCGTAACCCCCTGGCGCATGCGCGCCGAGAGTTAATTATGGTTTAGCTGCAGGTTCGCTCTTACACACTGGCAGATAAAAAGAGGGTGCTCATTAACTATAACCCCTAAGCCTTCTATCACCTACTTAAGTAACGGAAAAAACTTCACAAGTGGAAGTCTTTTGCAGCCACACTGGTAAATTCACATTCAAAATGCAATTTTTGTCCTACATGGGCTGAAGAACAGGCAATACTACTCGTGTCGACAGTATACAGGCTACTATACAGGTAGGATATGTATAGCAGTACCATTTAATGCTTCGAATTCAGAACACCCATTGAGTGTGGACAGTTTATATACACACATTTGGAAGGAAGTACAAGCAATTTACAGTATAACGTGACGGTTACATACATTTTTTCACTTCCACTCTTCATTTTTTCCCACCCCAACAGACCCTTTTTGAATAATCACCCACTGCTGTTTGATGGGCTGAGAACCAGAGTGGTATATCTCAAAATTGATTATGGAAAAGTGCCTAAGGAGTGCAAAACAGGGAAAATATTGGTAGGGTAGCTATACTTACAAAAGTGAGATATAGATTGTGCAAAAGATTGTCTCCTTCCATAACCCATTTTAATTTCATGTCAAGGGGGTTTGAATGGCCCTTTGTGGGTTAGCTACACCATTCTGGTTCTCAGCCGTTCGTTTGTTCCCTCAGTATCACTGTTTGTGTGGTCTGTTTCCTGTTTGTTTGGGAGGAAAAGTATGCTTCACTCACATCATTGCTTTGTTCAGACGTCAGACATTTTGAAAAGGCTCCTAATTGAAAATGGAGATACTGAGTATATAGCTACACTGAAAGGTACTTCAGGTTTGAGGAGCGTATCAGTAACATCAATATAGTGTGAGTCACTATAACTTCCGTATACTATGTGTATTGTAACTGCTTAGCTGTCCTGTTTTAAATATAAAGGACTCTGCTTATTTCCACCCGGAAAAGGAGCATTTTTCTTCATTAAGTGACAAATTCCAAGTGTGGCAGCACTCAGAGAGACTTATACGGTAATTCTGGGGAAGTGTGCAGTTCAGTGCCAGTTCAGATGAACTGTTACTGTGTCAGATAGCAGCTAAAGAGCTAGAGAGACATTAATTCATCATCATTCTTTTTGTGACATATTTATACATTCACACCATTGTAAAACTATAAAAACTGTGGAATTCTATTCATGGAAACTAAACTATCATTGGGGTTTTAAACAAAACATTGTTATTGTCAGGTGGTAGTATTATTTCCATTAGTTTTGATTTCTTCAAATATTGAAGACTCTTTTCCAACTGGAGCAGAGGCATGCTGAAAGACAAGTACAGATATATCTGATTGTCAGACCCATTAGAGAAGGCTGGTTGTTTCCCCACTGTCACGAAAGATGCTTATAATAGGGCTGTTAGTGGTACTGTGTTGTCTTAGGTGTCTATGATGTCTGACGGGTCTCTGGTGTCTGCTTTGGTGTCTGTAGTGTCTGTGGTATCTATGGCGTCCCAGGTGTATGGGGTGTTTTTGGTGTCCATGGTATGTGAAAGTCCTCAGTGTGAATTCAATTTTTGGTGTGTGAAAGACGCCACTCCAACCAGCAGTTAGTTAAAGCCCTCGTGGACACTTAGTCTTATGACACCCTGGGGCACCAGAGGCACCAGTCACACAGAGACACCAGAAACACCAGTGACACTTAGGACACCAGTGACGCCACAAGACACCAGAGACACCAGAACCACTACGAGACACCTTAACCCCTAGGACACCAGTGACACTAGTGACACCACAAGATACCACAGACACAAAAGACACCATTGACACCGCAGACACTAGAGACGCCCGGAAGAAAGACACGACAGATACAATAGACACTTCAAGCACCAACACAATTTATGCATCTTTCGTGACAGTTACAAAACCTACTAATGATCAAGTTAACTCAATTAAATGCACGTTTTTAATACAGATGTATCTCGTGCATGTGCCTACCTGCTGTTTGAGACTAGTTTCAAGTTCAGAAACCCTGCGACGAAGAATCTGAAGCTCCTTGTCCTTTTTGTCGCCTGAGCTCTCAACCGCCTCTTCTCTTGGACCAGATGTTCCAAAGGTAGTGATTGTTTCTCCTTTGGGGTCTTTGTACAGCCCCACCATCTATTACAGTGAGTAATACAACATACTCTATACATTTGAGAATAGAAAATAAACCAAAAGCCCAAAGCACGATAAAAAAAATTTCTCACTCTGGGTATGAAGACAAGTCCGAGGATCATGGTGGTTCCCAGCAGCAACCCCATTCCCACCACAGCTGGGTAGGCATTCACATAGTCCCTCAGAGTGTAGGTGGAGATAATGATGACAGTCAACACAATACTTGTGACGTACACAGAGGCAGCAATGTACACAGAGTCATCCAGACCCTTCACCTTCACGTTGCGAGTACGGAAAGCCAGGAGCAGAGCCAGGACTTGCAGAATGCCCTTGTATCCAAACAGAATCGTATAGAGGACGACTTGCCCTCCAGATTTACAGATGTAGAAAAAATACTTGTGTTGCTCAGCTGTTGCCTAATGAACAATAATTAAAGCTAAACGTTTGTGAATTCAGTAAAATTACACCAAAGGTCTCATTGGGAAGTTCTCGGTTTGCTGTGAGTTTCACTCCAAGGTTGTCTCTCACAGCCTCAGTCGCAGTGTATGTTAGGAGAATGACTACATCAATGACAGCCAGAGACAGGACAAACAGTGCCATCAGATAGTCCCTGAAGAATGACTGTAGAATTTAATTTACTACCATACTTAGTGATAATATGCTGTCAGTAGCAAAGGGTGCTCACATACAGCCTTCACCACACACACAATTTAAACACTGTAGATTCTGACTATTTCCTCTCATCCAGATCAATACTTACTGTTTTCAGTTGCAGGGGATTGTTGAAAATGATCCAGACTCTGATCATTTTGATAATGATAGTTCCATAGCAGAAAGAGTAACCGAGAGATATAAGCCAGGGATTGATCTGATTGTGACATAATAAACACAAGACATCAACATATACGTTGTCCTTACATTGCAGAGTACAGCAGCAAAGTGTGTGTTTGTGGTTGGAATGACGAGAGTGATGACATTGAGGTAGAGAACTATAGCTCCCAGTCCAATCAGGTAGTTGAGGTTAGGACTGGAGAGTCGAATTAACCTGCAATATACCAATAACAGTGTGATGATTTCTGCGCCTTGCTACAATTAATACCTTTTCTCTCTGAATATAATGTTGAACAAAATGCAAGTCACAGTAAACACTAGTCCAGCAGTGGCCAGAATGACATAGACCACTGTCAGAGCCACTGAGACTGTCACCACATCCTCAATTGGTATCCCATCATTAGGTATACCCTCTGTAGGAAAAACAACACATGCTAAAAATGAACTAAAACACAAATTTGATTTTTACCAGGAAAATGAAATGATGTCAGAAGTGGGTGGAAGGTCACATTCAATTTTGTAACGGTCACCTCTCCAACATGTACACGGTGTAGCGTGCCTTTGCAGCAAAAATAATTGATAATAATGATCAATAATGGTGTTTGGTTACCATTAGCATTTTTCTGGTACTGAGAAACTTTCAATCGGTTGATAATTCTGGTACCTTGATCATTGAAAATGACATCATTACCCTAAGAAACAATCATAAATCATAGTAAGCAGCTTAATAGCAGTATATACTGCTGTACTGGAATTGACAAAAGAAGTTTTTAAGACATGCAATAATGTAGTTTGGCATGAGCAAAGAAAAACAGGAGCAAACTCAACAAATACCAACTTTTTATTTGGCAGAACAAATTTATAACACACGCACATTCACACACATACCCTAAGATTTCCATTGCATTGAGTACTGCATGTTTATGTCTTTCACAGCATGTGATTGCCC